>WPIO01000076.1:920000-1202500 GCA_009760855.2 Cristatella mucedo
GTCATAAAGTACCTGCGCCTTACCAGTGGGCTTAGACCAAGCCTCCACAGGAAGATACTGAATAAGCTTCAGTCTGTGGTGTCTCTGCGTGTTTGCGCCTGCGAGCGCATGCGCTCGATGGGTGCTGGAGCGCACACACACACACACACACACACACACACACACACACACACGCGCGCGTAAAAACCCGAACGGCGCAAATATTCTGCTCCCTTTCTGTTATGTACACCAGAGGCCCCGGCTGCTGCAGCTTCAGCACAAGATGTGGCAGCATCCAGCTCGATGCATGCAGCTGATGATGCATGCAGCCCGTGCTGCCAGTGGTTGCCTGCGACCAGCTTTGTGGGAGGTGTGGCAGATCAAGGAAATCCGGTGGCCGTGTCAGCACCACAATGGCTCCTGCTGTTTGCTCCCAGACCCTCCCAGGTGTCGACGGTGCTCTACACTGGCTGTGGCAATCTGACTGTGCCACCGGTTCATTGACGACCACCTGCTCAGGTGATGGCCCCTGCGCTGGGCCCGGTGACACAAAGCGACCAGTCACTGGATATCAACGGTCAGCATAATAAGAGTCTTGGGGCGGCCGGCTTGGCATCTCGTAGTGGTGGCATTAGCCAGTTTGATGCTTGCCAAGGTGCAATGACAAGAAACCGTCCTTCTTCTGCTAAAGTGGACCCCAGTCAGCTCCGTCCACTGCTGATGCCTCAGCTACTGCTAAGTGACTTTCCAGATGAAGTATACCATAAATAGACGAGTACAGAGCCCTCAGAACGATAAAAACGCGATAAGACACCACCTGCTGGCTGCCGAAGAGTGAGATACCGAACTCTTTGCCTAGATCTATTGTTGCCCGCGCGTGCTCGACTCAGCCTCTGCTCGGCTCAGCACATGGCTGGCGTGACTTTGTCGACCGGCTTGACAACGCCAGAAGCAGTCAATGTGTCTATGTATATGTCTACGCCCAAATGCCATTTTTCAGTGGCTAAAGCTGGATAGGCAGGAGGGGGTGGGGCCCACGTGGTATCACGAGCTTTTAAGCTGGCACGCACCAAGCCGGTACCTGTGGCCTGCTCATCATGGCAGTATTCAACATATGACAATACTCGAATGCTGTCAAGTCTCGAGCTCGAATATCCTTGCTCAAGCACGAGCTAAGACACAAATAAAGACTGACAGCCCAAGACTGATAAAAGCCTGGCAGACAACGGAAATGACAGAAGTCAGGACTCGAACGAAGCTTGGCCAAAAAGCTGCCGACATTCTGGTGGTGCCGTTAAATCGTTGGGGGGGATCCAGTGGCTATCGTTTGAGGTAATGCTTTGCTTCAAGCAGCGAGCATTTCAGGCAAAAGGAAGTCGGCAGCTGAGCCGTGGTCGCACTGCCATCAGCTGCCACCTAAGGCTGGCATAGGCCCCAGCAACTGCCGAGGTAGCAAGGCCTTAAGTGGCCATGAAGGCAGAGAGAGAGAGAAAGGGAGACATTATTAACATTAACATTAACATTAAGAGAGAGAGAGAGAGAGAGAGAGAGAGAGAGAGAGAGAGAGAGAGAGAGAGAGAGAGAGAGAGAGAGTGCAGCTGCAAGGTAGGCTCGGAAATTGGGAAGGGCAGCCGAACCCTCAGCAGCACCTTCAACCAAAAGCAAGTCACAGTGAAGCTGCGAATCCTCTCGCGAACGGCTGCTGCAAGCATGCGATTGGTTGCAGCTGACGGCCGCTTGTCTGGTTTACATTTCCAAGAAGTAGACAATACATTATGCAAAAAGTTGACCGGACACAGCGTTTAAGGAAACACAGCTTTACATGTGTGGTTACAAGAAAATTTTCTCATCCTCATGATGACCCTAAATGACTGCTTGAGATTTAAAGCTCTAACTTCAGGGGCTCAGTGAATGTGCGATATAATGTACCTCTTTCTGTAACTCGATAGAGCCTAAAGACTATGAGGGTAGCATGCACGAGAGTTTTCTATAGCTCTCGCTCTCTCTCTCTCAAAGCCTAAGCAGCTTTCCCATACTCATAACGTAGCCAATGAACTTGATCTCACGAAACAAAGAAAAAGTGAGAAGCAAAGCAGAGTCGATTAAGTGCATATCACAAAGCTTGAGAAGGACGGCACTTCCGGCTGTATTTCGACCAAACATTAAGTACTAGTTGGCACATCATGCTGCAGAGTCGCGTGCAATCCACCTCTAAGACTCAGTGGCCACCACCAACACGCATCGCATTCACCTTTGCAGCAAATGTAAAACGCCTAGAAAGAGATTGAGTTCTCTGAGGGCACTTTATCAAGTGCATTATTATTATTATTAGTATTATTACAGAAGTAGTAGAGAAGCATCGCTGAAGACTCTCTCTGAACACTCTCGCTGAAGTATATATAGCAAGAGCTAATGCAAATGTTGTGCACGAATCGGCCGAAGTATAATCAGTAGTTTAGTTAAACTTAGGGGTGAGAGACCGAGACAGAGACAGAGACAGAGACAGAGACTGAGACAGAGACAGAGACAGAGACAGAGACAGAGACAGACAGAGACAGAGACAGAGACAGAGACAGAGCAACAGAGAGATAGAGAGACAGAGAGACAGAGAGACTGAGACATAGACTGAAAGAGAGTTTACATACATGTGTGAGTGTGCGTGTGCATGTTTGTGTGTGTGTGTGTGTGTGTGTGTGTGTGTGTGCGTGTGTGTGTGTGTGCGTGCATGTGCACGCAGGCGCGTGTGTGAGTGTCGGTGTCGGTGTGTGTGTGCGTGAGTGTGAGTGTGTGTGTCTGTTTATGTGTTTGTGAGTGAGTAAAAAAGTCAAAACTAACTAATGCCTTTGTAGCATTGCGTCTAGATTACAACAGCTCACTTTATTCAGGACTCCCGGACTGTGGCCTTAACCGGCTGCTACTGGTGGCAAGCACAGAATCTCGTCTGGCCTGTCTTTAACTGCATCGCTGCGATATCCTCACCCCTTCCGGCCGAACTTCACTAGCTACATATCTTAAAGATTGAATCGACTTCAAGGTCTTCTCTCTTGACCTACAGCTTGCTCCACTTGCTTATACCAGCCTGCCCATCCGATACACTTGCCCCTCAGGTTCCAGTTCTACCATTGCCTGCTCCACTGCTTCCAGTCGTCTTCATCTTCAGCTGATGTGGCAACCTCATTTGTATAGTGGCAGATTGAGCCTTAACGGCTTTCAACACCCCATTTCGCCGTTGGCAATAACGGATTAGCCACTACAGGATTCGAACCCACGACCTTGATCGGGAAGAGTAACCACGTGACCTCTTGGACTATCGCACTGTTCGCTGTGCTAAACCTAAATCTTTTGGCCGTTGGGCCTCCAGCTCATTGGCACCGAAAGTTAGGATCTCACTTCCATCGTCTGTCACCAAAAGGATTTACTTTACACACACCATACCAGTATCAGCTAAAGATGCACGTGTTCCACTCTGCTTTACCCTGCGTCTGCTTTACCCTGCCCAGGCGTGCCTCAGTGACAACTTGTCTTTTTTGCATGCATGCTTACCTGTGCACGATTCAGTGCATGTCACTAACCGGGGCCGGGGCCCACTAACCAGTGGTCACGAGTTTCTTCTCGAATATTATTTCGTGCTTACGTGATACTTTCCTGTTTTTGCATGCTCGTCTAGGTAAGATACCTTTCCTGTCGTTAACTCTGTGTGTTATTGCTCCTGTTGTTGAGAATCGTAAAATACCTGGATAGAAATTGGGCTCTCTTATGGAGACGTGGAAAAATATTATTATTATTATTCTAAATCTTAAATCTGTAGGGTTTAAAATCGTGGTCATACAAAAGCAGAAGAAGGAACCAGCTGTTTTACCAAGAATTCTTATTACTAATGCTGGCTATACTAAGGATTAGTTGTAGCTTCTCGTTTTTGCAGGTTTTTGTGGAAAGTGAAGTGCAGCCGTCAACAGTCAGTTGCAAGAGCTACGAGACTGGTGCAATTCTAAAGCTAGAAATTGCAGTACTCAACCCATATTCTGGGAAGCTTGAGTAATGAAACCAGCAATGCCAAAACTCTTCAGTTGAATAAATTTGGTAGGAATCCGAATGCGGTCAAAGAGCACTCATCATTAATGTGAGCTGGATTGCTGACATGTTTGCCCCAGATATTCTCATTGCTGCAGATTACTGTTTACCTCTCAAGAAAATTCTCAACCCAGCCATGAAGCCAAGTGCGATGCATTGCAGCTGCAGCATCTCTCTTTTTTTTCGAATCGCAGAATGAGACCTTGGTTGATAGTAATCTCAATCGTGTACCAACACTTCTGATTGGTATTCACTGTCATGTCGCAGACCCTGCTTGGTGCGATTGACTGTCAAATTTGTTGACTTGGGCGGCAAATAAATCCCAGCTCAAGAGCGTAGACTTGAAGCAGCAAGCATGGATTCACGGAACATTTTTTTTTGACAAATCTCCCAAAATGGTCCTGAAACAACGCTAGACAATTGTAGTCGGCACAAGGCGACGTTTCGTGCTAGCGAGGGCTGTTAGTAGTTTGAGGATTACTATAATAATAATAATCATAACAATAATGTACTTGATAAAGCGCCCTCAGAGAACTTAATCTCTTTCTAGGCGCTTTACATTTGCTGCAAAGGGAAATGCAATTCAATGGTAAGTAAAATCATGCTTGAAAAACAAACAAAATGAATAACATCGTTAGGGGTGACATGCACAGGGTCAGCATGCAAATGTGGTTAGTGGCAGCATGCACAGTGTCAGCACGCATAAGCACGTGAAGGACGAATCACAAGGACCCACTAAATGCTGTCCTAAATAGGTGTTTTTTAAGTTCCTTTTAAATGTGGTCTGGTCAGGGGATGTTCTGACGCAGGTCGGGAGGGAGTTCCAGGCTTTGGGAGCATACGAACTAAATGCTCGGTCTCCAGAGGAATTGAGGTTTGTACGAGGTATTTCTAGACTGTTGGATTCCGAAAAGCGGGTGATACAATGCATGGCCTGATGGGGGAGTATGTCAGAGAGATAGGCTGGAGCCATAGAATGAAGTGACCAAAAAGTGAACGACAAAACCTTGAAGTCAATCCGTTGCTTGACTGGTAGCCAGTGCAGGTCGGCGAGACTAGAATCTGAAGAATTTTGAGTGCGATAGTCTGATGTCTTCATTTTATTGTTTCTATACAATCGGTGAAAGATATTACAGCGAGTTTAAGTTTGAGCTAATGAGGTCGTTCAGGATTAAATGGTAATCTTACATGCGAATATGCCATTTCACTGCAAGATGCAGAAGTGCTGAGTGTCCCTCGGTTGCTTCGGTGCTCGGCTTC
The DNA here is from genome assembly GCA_009760855.2 of Cristatella mucedo. Classification (NCBI taxonomy): domain Eukaryota; kingdom Metazoa; phylum Bryozoa; class Phylactolaemata; family Cristatellidae; genus Cristatella; species Cristatella mucedo. Next base: position 925,311 of record WPIO01000076.1, read on the forward strand.
GCCTTCGCAGGCTTCGCCTACGCATATTCTGCTACTACCGGCTTAGCTTAATTTTGAAAGCCAGCTTCCAACCCAAAGACAGCTAAGTAAGTTGCAGTAAAGCCATACAACTTGAGTATGCGGCTCTCCGGCTCGAGAGCTTCAGACCTTTCTCCGGCTTCGCGACGTAGACGTTAGGCGAGGCTGATCGCAAATGGCGATTAGTGATCGGACCGACGTATTGCCACCAAACATAAAGCGAGCGAACCAGGTCCTCTGCGGCGGCGGTAAAATCCATGCACATTGTCACGCTCTCTATCTATCGGGCCATTCAATCGGCTCCCTTTATTCATTAGGTAGTCGCTGTCAAAGGTAGTCATAGCCAAGTTCCTCGGCGATTACCGCGGGGCAGAGAAAAGAGGCTGCACATTTAGAAGCTGGTCACGTTCGTGCAAAGGCAACGCTGCTTGCCACGAGATTCAGACAAACAGAAGAATACAACTTAATTAGAACACGAAAAAGAAAGTTATTGACTGAAAGACAGCGGGTTCCCACCGACTCGACGTCACACCTGCGAGAGAAAAGGTTAGGGTACGTGGAAAAGCACGGTACCTCCGGGGCAAACTCGCGGAGGCGTTAATCAAGCGAATAGAAGGCGGGAGAGAGAGAAAATGAGCGCCGCGGAGTAAGAGCTGGAAAGAAGAGCAGATAAGACGCACGGTCAACTGCGCGCGCGCGCGCGCGCGCGATCCTGCGTTCGCAGTTCTCGCTAGCGCTTAGCGTGCGCACGTTTTATTTCAGCCGCTTTCTTTTTCACGCGGCGGTGCGCGAGGCGACTGCCAGTGCTGAAGAGTGTAACAGCAACTCTGCGGCAGTGACCGCACAGTAGCGCTCTCAGTTATACTCAAAAATCGACGATCGAGCCATTACCGTTCGGGCTGATAACAACCGAATCAATTTCGGAGTGAGTGCAAAGTGCTTGATGTGCCGATCGGAGCTGGAGGGCTGCGTCGACTCTCATTGAGCGCCTCATGATTGAGCCGGCGTCTCAGTAACGGGTAGATAGATATTCGCAAAGATAAACGATAAATATTAAAAAGATAACCGATAGATATTCGCAAAGTGAAAAGAGGTTCTCGTCTGCAATCGCGTTGCATGCTGCTGCTCATACTCAGACGAAGCTCTGCGCGACTGTCGGCTCTGTCGCGTCGCGAGCGAGGCGACCGTGGCGGCCGCACGGGAGGCGGGAGTCGTTGCCCCGCGTCGTCACCGCGTCTTCCTGCCAGTTAATGCAAGGGACGGGTGCAGACGCGGCCGTGCAAGATCCTGAAAGAGACGCTGGTATATCTACTTGGAAACTTCTCCAGCAAGTGCTTGCCCGCTGTGAATATTTCTTTGAGACTCAACTATTGCATTTTTTTTCTGATGTTGGACGCCGTGTCCATCTTCCTTCGCATTTTTAACACTTTCTCCTACAAATGGTGACTTATCCACGTAGCATGCCAGTATATCGTACAGTTTCTTGAAGAAGCTCATTCAGGTACACCCCTGGCCGCTAGTGTGCGGTGTCGATGATGCAAGTGTCGGGCAAAGTATAGAACGCTCAGCCCTCACACCGAAGCTGCATCGGCCACCGCGGCCGCTCTTTTAAAATAGAACTCAAGATTGAACGCTGCCTAGAGCTGGCTAGGCCTTCGCTGACCCTGCACGTACGGACGCATGAATATCTCAGCATAATTACAATTACTTTTACCGCTTAAAAATAAATTACATTTTGCACGGCACAGTTGGTGCCCAATAAGAAGCTTCGCGTATTCGAGAGCAGCAGATTTCGAAACGTAGCTCCGCGATAGCTGCAACAGCCTTTCCTTCAGCCAGCAACAACTTCCGAGTTTCGTGACTACCGATGACGGTCTGAAAGTGCAATTGAGCAAAGCGCTGAGCGTTAGCAATAAGAATTGAAATCACACGATAACAGGAGAAAAAGGACTCATATTTTATTATAAATATTTTATGAAATATCGTATTGCCATAATCTGTCCGATGGAGCTAAGAAGGATGATGATGCAGGCAGCGTCGAGCACTTGTCCGGCACGTGTTCAGGTCAGCTACCGGAAGAGCGGTTCGTTATTCTTTAAGGATCGATCGTAGCTTTAGAGCAGCGGACCGAACTTGAGGCTCTTCTGAAATATGAAATGGATGACTTTCCATTTGAGGGCCAAAGAAACTCGCTTTCGGTGAGCATATTCGAGCTGTTTCTCCAGAGTGCGACTGCCTTTTGTTTTTTGACAGTGGCTTACGGCTGCTTGCCGGGCTGGTAGAGGTCAGGGCGCAGCCTCAGGCTAGAGGTCAGGGCGCAGCCTCAGGCTAAAGGTCAGGGCGCAGCCTCAGGCTAAAGGTCAGGGCGCAGCTCCAGGCGCTCCAAATGGTGCGAGTCTCTTTTTAGACGGCACTTAAATAGGCTTTCGAGTGGCGTCCTTTCCGGGCGTAAATTACGGCCTATCCATCAATGGGTATCACGATTTCTTTTTGAGTCTAACGAGGCTATCTTGAGGGCAATTCTACGGCGCGAACGCGCTGTCCGAATACGAGGCTGCCAGACGACAAGGCTGCCGTAGCTTTTACAGGCGGCCAATTGTTACGGACGAGAACCTAGCGAGGCCTGCCGGGCCGGGCATCTTGGAGCGAACATTCACGGCTTGCCCCTAGAGCGGGCCGCCATGCTACCGGATGCTATGAGGTGTTTGCTCGCTGTGCCCTTTCAGAGCTCTCCTTCCTAGCTAGCAAGTCGGTCAGATAGGGGCTGGGCCAGAGGCTTCAAGAAACCTCTGCTTATAGAAGTGCTACAAACATTGAGTTATAAACGAGCTTTGTTGGCTGCTAAACAACTCTGACTTATAGCTGCTAACTGTGACAAGTCCTACAAGAATGGTTACATCGAAATTATGCACTGGCATTCGCCATGTGTCACGCAATTCTGGCCACTCTAGCGCGGTACCAAATGTGGGACCAAATGAGCATTAGCCATTTGTGTTTCCGACGTTGACAGAGGCATTTGAGCTGATTTTAGCTCTGGGCCACCGAGCCATTAGTGCGTCTAGGCCGCTGTTTAACATCTGGAACCCTACGCTGCTGTCAGATGGCCTTCTCTACGTAATGGAAACGGACTTGTTTTGTTGAGTTATGGGCCGTTCTTCGTTGCCGACGTGTTCCGCTATTATCGGCATGCCTGCTTGCATTGATACTGCACCCACAAGTCGCTAGTCGCGATACAAGGTTCAGGCATCGCTACTATTCATTGCGCATCGGTTGAGACACCGGGGTGGGGGAGCCACTGTTTTATCAGAATCGCTGCTAAGAGGGCACGTCTCCGGCATTCGGTCGGCTTACAAAGGGCCCGCAATTATTTTAAGAGGGATCGTATTTTTTTAAAGCAGGTTCCTTTTTGCCTGGTGAGCGCACCTTCGGCAGGCCATTCCAAACTCTCTAAATAGGGGTGCGTGTGTCAGTCTTGTGCGTGGAAAGAGGCTTCCGGGGAAAGAGATTTCCGGGAAAGAGGCTTCCAGAAAAAGAGGCGTAAGGAGAAAGAGGCTTAATGAGAAAGAGGCTTACTGAGAAAGAGGCTTACGGGAAAGAGGCTTACGGAGTGCGAGGCTTTGGGCACGGAGCAATTGCTTTCCCAAAAGATTTCAATTAACAATCAAATGAACAGTTAAATAAAAATATGATTTAAAATACTCATGTTTTTATAGATGCTGAAGAACGTTTTGGAACATATTTTGAAAAGAAGTCATTGACCTTGCGTCACGCCTCAGAATCCCGGCCACGCTCTTGCTTGCCGGGTTTTCAATGGAGCTGCGGGGCTGCGCCGTGCTGCGCAGACCTTTAAATGATCTGAAAGCACGGAAAGACAGCAAATTCTTTTGCCTCGTGTACCGTTCGCGTCGATCTTTCCGTCCACAGACAGAGTGAGCGCCCATACTTATGCTTAGATGTTTGAAATGTAATGTATCTCCATGTGTAACTCCGTAAGCCAGCCAAAGACTGTGTGGGTGTTACGAAGGAGACCTTTTTTTAGTGCACACACACAGCCTAAGCAGCTTTCGGTGCGCATTCAGTAGCCAACAGACTTCATCTCATACAAATAAGAAAAAAGTCAGAAACAAGGCTGAGGCGAGAGAGATAGCAGTTGAGATAGCGAGAGCAGTTGAGATAGCGTGGAAGTAGCCGCTTAGGAAGGCTCGACACTGTGCCACAGTCGGCAACAGGAGAGTACATGTCATTGCATAAGAATTGTGAGTGATAATAACAATGCACCTGATAAAGCGCCGTCCACAGAGAACTCAATCTCTATCTAGGCTTTTTACGTTTGCTGCAAAGGGAAACGGGGTTGAATGGTGAATAATATCATGCTTAATAAGCAACATGAATAACATGGTTAGGGGTGACATGCACAGGGTCAGCATGCAAGTGTGGTTAGTGGCAGCACGCATAGTGTCAGCACGCATAAGCACATGAAGGACGAATCACAGGGACCCACTAAATGCTGTCCTAAATAGGTGTTTTTAAGTTCTTTTTAAATGTGGTCAAGTCAGGGGAGGTTCTGACGCAAGTCGGGAGTGAGTTCCAAGCTTTGGGAGCATACGAACTAAATGCACGGTCTCGAAAGGATTCGATGTTTGTACGAGACATTGGTAAAATGTCAGATTTCGAAAAGCGGGCGGTACGATGCTTGGCCTGGTGTGGGAGTAGATCTGAGAGACAGGTTGGAGCCAAAGAATGAAGTGACCCAAAAGTGAGCGACAAAACCTTTTATTATTATTAATTGTTGAGTGAGTTCCACAGTCTAGCACCTGCAGAGCAAAAGCTTCTGGATCCAACGGTCTTTAAGGAGTAGAACAGTTGATTTATTGTCTGTAGATGACCTGAGGGCGCGAAGAGGCTGAAACTGGTGCAGCAGTTCAGCTTGGTATGAAGGAGCCAAGTCATGGCGGGCCTTGAGTGTCAGCGTAAGATTTTATGCTCAGATCGTTGTGTCGCGAACTTACTCTTCGTTTGGTGGCACCAGAATAACAATTTATATGAATGTGCCCGTCGGGCGGACACACTTTCAGACCCACACCAAACTGACTGTCTAGACTGAAGCAAACACCCACCCACCTATGTGATGACATGACCTTGGTCGTCCTCTGCAAATAATGTTCTGTCCATTCCTGTTCGCTGCAGAGATTCCATGCGAGAGCCGCCACTACTTCAAAGTGCTGTCGGAGTTTCAATTGTCAAGCGGGAAACATGTGTGCATGCTAATGGTGCACGCAAGAAGACAGAAGACAGACCGCGAAGTTCTACTCCTCAGAGGTCAGGAGTGATGGGAAGGTAAAGCTAACTCTAGGAGCTGGCGCAATGCACTCAGCTAGCGCTGCCGCCGCGAACTGGCTAAAGTTGCTCGAGGTCTCCAAAGCTCCGGCTCGCTCGCGCATTGGCTTCCTTAAGTGAGCAACGCTCGACGAGCCTGGCATTGCCTCAGACAGGCTTTCGACGGTGTCTGTCTTCGACGCACCTGTGCCGGCGCAGGCCGAGCCTTGTGATAGCACCAGGGCAAGCTGCAGTGTTGGCTCACGAGGTATCTTAGATCTTATCCCAGACCGCAGGCCGCGTGCGGGAGAGTACCAGAAGGGGCTCCGGGCACGGCTCCCAGGGCGCCCAGACTGGAGCCACAGTGTCTGGGTGCCCGGGGCATCAAACGCCCTTTTATCATTCGAGTCCCGAAACGATTCGTCGGGTTACCTGTGACCTGAACTGGAATTTGGTTACCCCAGCAAAAAGCGTCGAGTTCGCCCTGGAAAACTATTTTCAATCGCCCATCGCCCGTGTTTAGCGGAAGAATCCTTACCTAATTACAAACAAGAACGAAGAACTAGTTTCTTGGTGCCCTAATTACGTCGAGAATATAAAAGCACAACTGCCGAATTTGACAGAAAAACCAGCAACATTAAGGTTAAAAGCAGCAGAGAAAACGGACCACACACACGATAGCCGTCGCTAGTGTATTATAAAAACATGGCTATCTGGCAACTTTTCAATTCGGTGCTGGATATAGAATTTCTAGAATGCCACCCACAACGCAATTATAACCAAGGCAAGCTACTCAAAAAAGTGTTGGCACATGATCAAACATAAAGTACAAGCACATGGTTTACAAGCATATGATATAAGCTCGTAGAACTTACGATTCATCTTATCATCTTGTTCTTGCTGTGATATCACTACGACCGTTTTATTCGTCAAATAATTGGGTGAACTCGCCACTCGAGCGAGTTCGGTCTCCTGGTCTGAGCTTTTTTAAAGTAACAGCTAATTAGCGAATTTCTGTCCGTCACTTCATTGATTTTCATAGACCAATCGTGTTGTATGTCCTTTTTCGTTTTAATCCTTCACGAGCTGTTACAACAGGACGACAGAATCAGCTAAAACTGAACGCCCCAAGCCGTCACGTAGCCGAATCAGATACCCTGCAATACTTATAGCGTTTCCTCGAGTGTCAGCTCCTACTCACTGCGCTTGAATATTGCTTAGATGCTTTTTGAGAGTGTCTCGCACCAGTGCAGTCGATTGATTTTCAAGCACCTGAGCCGTAAGCGTGATCTTGCAAGTACATTTTGAAATAAGATTAAATGACAAGAAAATTTCTCGAAATGAGGACACTTATGAAACTCGACGCCAATTATGGATTATTATCCATCGATAAAACAAAGACTAGATCAATTCACTGTAAGAAATTTGTAATCGCATTAAGACAGCACAAAATCGTGTCGAAAGCTATGCTTATTTTAGGCTATTTCGATTCCGATGACAGAAAAGTTACTGCAGGCTCAAAAGATGCTGTCTCGCGAGAACCACTATTTAATACATTTAATTTATGTTTGATATGTCATGAATCCTAAAAATTAGAGGCTCAGCTAAACTGTGCGGCCTACTCTTTCAAAGTCTAAAAACAACATATGGATTATTGAAGCGTAATGGTGGTACACTCGTCGTTAGCTAGCCTCTAGCTCAAAGCCCATAGTCACCCAAGCTGCTGCTGCTGCTGCAGTTTCCGTATGTGTGTGAGTTTATGAGCACGTACCAGTTTGTGTGCTTATCCTTTTCAGTCATCAGACACAATCACGACGACTATTTGGTCATTATGCTCGACAGCTTCGGTGCGAAACAATCTGTAGCCAAAGATTGTCCTCTCAAGCAAAAATGAAAAAGCAAGCCTGACAGCATAATCATGACATCTGAGGAGGAAGTAGGTAGCAGAGATATAGCCGTGAATAGAAGGAGCCAGTTTTGCAGTGAACAAAGAGATGTCATCTAAATGCAAGTGCTGCGAACCTGTTATTCCAGCAAAATTGGTCATCTTCAACAGTGCTGAACAAGTAATATATCGCCAGCCTTTGCTGCTAGCATAGGGGTTTACTATTAAATGCATACTGCATGCTTACCATAATCCACTAAAAGAAAAAATCTAATTAATTTTTTTGGACTGGATTTAAATCCTATAGAAAGGAAGTACATATTCCTTTGGCTTGAGAGGTCGTTACGATTCATGGCGGCATGTAAGTCGTGGTGGCGGATTTAGTCACATTTGCGTGAAATCATTATTTCCAAAGGAGTTCAGTCTTGACCTAATTCACCTTCGTAAGAAAAGAGTTGTTGTGGCGTTTTTCTCACCTTAGGGAAGCTGTGATTTACAAAAATAATTTGTTGTATGACTTCCAAAGTCAATGAAGACCCATTACACCTTTCCGCAAAGTTGCTTATAGTAAGGCAGTATCTTGGCTTCTGCAAATTATAAGTTTTGCTATAAGCTTGATCTGACGGAGATGATACTCCAAACAGCAAAATGTATTTGCAGAAAGTATTATGTGGTCGTTATTTGATAGCAAAAGAAATTAATTTTGACCGGAAAACTATTATTGTACGTTTTTCCGAGAATCCCGACAATGCCTACTTGGAACTTTGCCATCAGCATTGATTAAATAATAAGCATTCTCGAATCTGAGTTTTGAAAAACGAATATCAGCTAGTAATACATGAAAATATATATATTGATACATGCTGGCTTATATTATAAATCTTTGAGCCATGGCTTTTTTTCTAGCAATGTTCCAACCTTTAAACGCAAGAACACAGATAGCTCTCAGCAGTAAAGACAAAAACTTGGGGACCAAGAACCGCTCTAAAAAGTATAATTAATTTGTATAGTCTCTAAGAGAGCTCAATCTCTATTCAGGCGCTTCGCATTTGACACGGGGCTCAAGCCCACGACCTTTGCCAGACCTTGGTCGGGGCGAGCACCTTAACTGCTGGGCCGCACGAGCAGCCCTCCTAGAAGCGTAGATAGAGTAGTAAGTAGTACAGATGCCGCTGCTAATCGACCAGGCTTACGGCTGTCACGACAGTTTACTAGGGGGATACGAATGTTGTACATTAGGAAGCGGACGTATCATAGTCTTTTTCTGAATATATTGTATAAAGCGTTGCTAACTTCACAGTAAGTTAGTTGGAGGAAAACCTGGAACTCTGGAATGGCTGTTCTCCTCTTGTGAATGAGACGTCATCACGCAAGCGCGAATACTTTTTCTGAGGTAGGGCTTCTTGTTTATAGAGGTCTCGTTCTGCTGTTGAGTGCATGCCTTCGTGTATTGAAGCTGCTTCTGCTTTGAGTCGCCATTTTGACTAAAACTCGGTCACGCGACTGTAGAGTGTTACTCGCATTGTGTTTCCTGAGAAAATTGTAGCAGTGGGGTCTCTTCGGAGTTCCCATTCATAGTGACAATGAGTCGTTGACTCATTTTGGTAGGCCTAGTGCGCAAGCTTTGTCACTCTCACCTCAGTGTTTCTGCTGAGAGACTGGCTGCAAATGCCAATCATCAGAGTTGTGAGCATTGAGACATCCAGGCATTTTCTAAGGAGGTACTGCACTCTGAACTTCTCAACGTCTACCCCGAAGAGCTTCGTTTAAAGCAGGCCTCAGTTCACACGCACAACCCGTTACGTCGATCCCATAACGCCAAAACCGACCGATTAAATCTCAGCCGGTTGGTAATGGTTTCATTGACTGTTATCCATTTGATAAACTTGCTGCAAGTATCGAATTCAAGAGGTCAAAGTAAGGCCACGTGCTGCAAAGTGAGTAATGAATTTCTTTAGAGTAAATTAGATTTACTTGCAAATGCACATTTTTTAAGCATCGCCACTCAGTTTATGTTTACGTGAGTGCACACAGTTTCCGTCGTTGCCGTTAACCAAGCTACTGTTTACGCGAGCTACAGCATTTCAGTTAAAAACGTACTCAAGCTTAAGCATGTAGGCAAGCAAAGTATATCGTTTCTGGGGTGTAGGCCACGGCGGCAGTATAGGCAGCAGGTCTAACGCTACAGCAGGTCTAACGCTACGGTTTAGAACGCACAGCGGAGGAAGCGGCCCGATGCAGCTCCGAACTCGTTGGTTCAATAAGCAATTGGAAACAAAATAATGTAAATTTAATTTCATTGACGCATTAAATCCTTCGCAAAAATTTCAAAGAGCAACGGTTTAAATGGCGTAAGTCTAGGGGCATGACCTTCGGCATAAATTCTCTCCATTGCATGACTTCACTGGCGCCGACCCCACACGTCGTCATATCTTCAACTGAGCCTCCAAATTCCTTCAGACGGCGATCACTATTTTAAGACACATAAGGCATGATCACATACGTTCTTCGCTGGGAGAGTGTCAGATTTGAAGGCTCTCCCAACAACACAGGGGGCATCGAATTTGCTGCTTTGCAAGTGTGGCGAGTGCGTTCGACCGCTACTATCTGCGAACGGCAATTAAGTGGTGAAAAGGCTCCGAAATGTACGGCACATTCTTTTTACGACGTGCACGATTATTGTATAAGTGAGAACATGCAGAAACGACTCAGATTTTAGCAGCACGCCTTGTTACTAATGGAGCCGCATATCGAACCGGAACCGGAACTTCCGCCACCGCTTTCGGTGCTGCTTTCGTGGTGCCGCACGCTCGCAAGGCTGTTACGAAGCAACCCGAGCGTTTGAGATCAGTATTTGATCACTCGGTCGAGAAGCGCTCCGCTTGCCGATCCGACTCCACCAGATCAGCAGCTTGCTCGGCGGTGATGCGACGCGCGTCATTTTGCCGAGAGCCGTAGGGATGTACGCTTCCTGTAGATCCTTGTGGTCGGGGTCTCTTTCGGGTCGGTTTAAGCGAAAAGTCCGTTTGGCTATAATGGCGCAGCAGAGGAATAACCAAATAATGACTGGTAATAAGTTAGGAGCTTTTTTAAAGCACACGCGAAGCTTCCCAATTGAAAAAGTTGCATAACTTTCAGAAAAAATACTTCTACTTTTTTTTTACGGAAGCTCCACGGTTAACCATCACCATAGCTACCGAGAGAGGAAAGATCAAAGCTCGCTTGTTGTTGTGAGACCACGGATGTGTTCTCCAAATATAAATTGCAAGGCCCCTCTAATGTAATGCAAAACGTGCTTGAACTTCATAGTGGCCTAACCAATGAAAGTGAACGCTATCCGCGGTCTTTAAGACGAATATCAGGTCACTTGAGAGTACACTATCCTGAGCATCCAGGTGTTCACCCGAAGCTCACGCTCACGATGAAAGAAATCATCAAACAACTTTTGCTGGACTGAAAAAAAATGCTACCAATAAAATAAAATACTTTTAAAATAACTCAATATATTTGTGCTGAACGTTACCAAACATGCCAAAACCTCTTAGGGGTGTATTGAATCCGTTACAGGATGACAACGTTCCCCGCTCAGTGTTTTATCTATTCTTTAGAGAAGCACTTGTAGGGTTAGAAGTGACTAGCAAAGACACCAGAGCTCACGCTCGGACTATCGGCTATCTGTTGCTAATCACAGAGTTGGCGCCTTTTTTGGCCGACTCTATCTCCAGCCTGCATTCGAGCGCAAAAACAAACGTCAGCAGTTGAGATCTTGGGCCTCACTATCAACAAATAGGTTCGCACTGATCGCAATTCCAGGTCGCTAGTACTGGGCGACGCTGGATTTTCCGCAATGCCTCGTGGTGGCAAGCAGCAGACGCTCTCTTTGATGACATTCTCATGCGTCTTTATCTACCCGCATTTCTTTCGTAGAATCTGCCATTTAGCGTTTTGTAGCTTTGCTCAAAACCTCGTAAACCTCCTTCGTTAAAACTGCGATCGCCATTAGGTGGGCTAATCACGGGCTAAACAGCTTCTCTATGCGAGGCCTATACGTCGATAATGCCTATGGCCAGAACTATGCTCTTTTCAGTAGAGCAATAATAATAATAATAACAATACATTGAAAATTGAGAATTTGATTTCTTTCTAGGCACCTAACACATGCGTAACGGAAGAGTGATCAGATAGTTAGTGATAACACGCATAATGTCTACAGGCATACGATGGTTAGAGGTAACATGCACAGCGTCAGAGTGTACAGTAAAATATAGTTCGGTAGCATGCAAAGTGTCTGCTTGCATACACAGAAAAAATCATAAGAACGCGCCGAATGCGGCGAGAGAGAAAAATGTGCAATCGGCCGTGATGTTGCAAATGAGGTGCAGAGGCTTCCACATCCGGGTAGATATAGGCCGAAAATGAAGCGCTCGTAACCGTGCTCGGTGCCTCGGTGAATCCGTGCGCTTTTGAATTGCCTCTAACGACTGATAGGTGCAACACCATGGCACGCAGGAATGGCGACAGCGGCGGAAGTGACGGCAGTGACGAAGAGTGCCCTCTTAGATAACAAGTTCATATTCATGGTGCAGAGAAGTCTATTCGATATTTGTGTGGCAGTGTGATGGGCGTTTTAAGAGCGATACTCAGACGTACAGCAACTCTAACGCCAATGCCACGGGGTGAAGGTCAAGATGAGGTTAAACATATTTACGATAGCTCATTTCTAAGTAAAAGGATTTAATGTTACTTGCTTTGGCTCTTTTTATCGCTCTTTTTTCCCTCGAGGCCTGAAATATTGCGCCGAAATAGTACCCGAGGTCTGAAATAGTGCGCCTACAGTATATTTGTAACTATGCTACAGCCATTTTAAAAAACGTGCTAATGAATGCAAGTGAAGCTTCACGTACCAAATAAACACCCTAAAGCAAACTTACTACGATTTTTTTTGAAAATTTACTTTTGTAACGCGCTGTAGCTAAATTTTGGGCTTAAGTTCTTAGGCCCTAAACACAGCGCTCATAACGATGCTAGACCTACCAAACACATGCCAGATACTGGCGAAGCTGGTACCTCGAAGCATGACTGACGTGTCGTAGTTGCTGCCTAGAGGCACGCAGCTAGGTCGTCGGCAGCGGAGTGTGGCTGCCGTAAAGAGCGCCCGAACCTTAATGCGACAATGAGTCCACGCCGTTAAAGCAGACCAATATGTTCCATAGCCACAGAGATGCATACGTGTACATCGCTAGCCTCGAGCGCACAACTCAATTCGACGACCGAAGAGCCATGACTAGACCTCTGCAAAAGCACTTTAAAACTAAATAAACAATTTGGAATATATTCTGCTCAATTTTGCTTTGTTTGGGATGTGTAATGGTTGCAGCAAGAGGTTACTCGTTCCCGGGGTTACGCCACAATTCCAGGTCAGCGAGCCAGCGCCTAGACCGCTAGCCGATTATCGACGCCCGATACAAGCAGTGCGATTGGGAGCCACGTATGCCGATGTCTCTTGAATTGGGTCATGTATGCCGATGAAGCACAGACTGTAACTTAACCGGTTCCCATCCATCATAGTTCAGGAGCCACCAATCAAAATGAGTACTGGATGACAATCAATCTAACTTCGTCCGCAGTTTTAGGCTCGGTCGCTCGGAGCGCGTTCGCGCTCGGCTCCTTTAATGTCAATCCGTCTTTAAGTCTCGGAGTCACTTGCTTGCGGTCGGTCCAAAGCTCGGCGGCCAAGGCTGACCGTGAACTGGGCCCACAGCGTCGCGCCTCTCTTGTTCCCGCCTGCTGCCAACGCTCGCACGCACAACTCCACGCGATTCGTCCGCGACTCTCATCTGTTTAGATGAGAGTGACTAAGAAAGAGCCAGCGCCATTTCCCTGTAGGTGGCAGCCAGCGGGTAGCATGGCAAGCGACGGGTCAAGTGGCACACTGGCAGAGGAAACGAGGGCCTGTAAGTAGGCTGCTGACGAGTGCTTTCGGCAGCAAGAGTGCAACCTTTGAAGCCCGACCCCTGATGCCAGAACGTCGCCTACGGCAAACTCCGAAGAGGGAGTAAAGCATAGGGCAGATGAATATAAATAGCCTCATTTACGTAGCGTTGCAGACCTTTAGCAGATTTTGCACCTGCTGCTTCGGGACTCGAACCAACGACCGTGGTCCTTAAGTCCTTGTACCGTGTACCGCTGAACTCGGACAGATCGGCGAGCGAGCGAGCGAATGAGCGTCACGTGACTCATAAATGATGCCTCATGCCGGTTGATGAGCGTCACATGACGCATGGCAATAAGTGCATAGCGTTTCATAGAAGAAGGTCGGCGGGCAACGGTGCAGGAGCGTCGCTCAAAGAATTTCACACGTGGGCAGCTTGGCGTACCCAAGTTTAGTTTTGGCGAAGCCACGATTCTATTAATTGCCAAGCGCTTTATGTCAGAAGTAAATTTACGTGCATTCTGTGCTTGGCGAGGCATTTAATTAATACCTACGATCATAGTGGATATACATTTCCAAATCAGATATATCGCCTTATCTTTATCGCCTTATCTTTACCGCCGATAGCTGTTTTCATGGAGGGTTGAAACAAATAAGTGCTCTCTTTCTGAGTTTAAATCTGAGTCTCTCTCTCTCTCTCTCTCTCTATATATATATATATATATATATATATATATATATATATATATATATATATATATATATATATATATATAATTCATTTGTATAGGGCCCTTAGAGAACCTAATCTATATTCACGTGCTTCACATATGCCACAAAGCTTGAGCCCACGACCTCGGCCTTAACACAGAAATGCCAGCAGAGGACGAGCGGAAAAAGAGTAGCGCGTAAGTGACACGGTTTGGGACAATAAGTGCATAGTGCTTCGTAGAAGATTCTTGACGTACGCGATGAACAAGAAAGCACGAAGAACCAAACTAGCGAAGCTAATTCGAGATCCTGCCTCTGCATTTTTATTACCGCTTTAATACTAACGTCGAGCTTTCCTGCGCGTCCTTGGATTAAGCGAACCGAACCTCAGCACTTTTCTTTGCTGAGCTAAAAAAAGCAAGAAATGTACAGCGAAGTAAGAAAACTCTTACCTCTTCCTGAGCACTTTTTTCCATTAGAAATGAAGCATGCAACTGATTAGTACTAACACGTTTAACTGATAAGTACTAACAGTTTCATCATGCATTATCATATATAGGAAAAAGCACAGAACAGACGGAGTGAATTCTGAAAGGAACAGATGAGGGCTTTAGCTCTTACTTTAATATTGTCAAGTTAGGGGATGTCGTACAGTCTGTCTGTAGTAAGAAACACAACGAGCGAACGTGAATTCGTGTAAGACCGAGCAGGACACCGAAGGCTTGCGGCGAATTACAGGAGAGAGAGAGAGAGAGAGAGAGAGAGAGAGAGAGAGAGAGAGAGAGAGAGTGAGGGAGAGAGAGAGAGAGAGAGAGAGAGAGAGAGAGAGAGAGAGAGAGAGAGAGGTCACCCTACTACATACGCCCCAATGCACGCTCTAGCACCCGACGAGTGCAGGCAGAGCACTTAACCCGGCCGGTCTGAGCGAGCTCCTGCATCGGCGGCGGCGGCCGGCTCAGTCAGGTTTTCTGCGTTGACTCCGAGCTCGGCCTTGCAAAAGCGAGTGCTCAAGCAGCAGCGTTCAGAAGCTCCAGCGTCTGGCGCACTTTGCACGTTTATTTTGCTGTCCCAACCTCGTGATTTCTTAAATACGCTCCAGAAGACAAGACGTTTGGCGCATGGACCGTCGGGAGGCGATAAGATTAGTGGTCATGTGTCATGTAAGAGGAAGCCGCAGTCACGGTCCTCGGCGGCGGCCGGTGGTGGCACACGCACGTGCAGCGTGCTTTCCCCATAAATAGCTGGCGCTCGGTAAAGCTCGAAGTTTCAGGCAACGGCTTGCACTCAGATCGCTCGGCTCCGTCACACTCGGTGAGCTCTCGAGAGATGCGTGGCGATCGACTCTCGAAGTGTCGGCATGTCGCGGCTTGTTCCGTTTCCGTTTCTTCCTTCTTCGTCGAGACCTCCGGGGTCGAGACCTCGGCAGGCCGGGTCTCGTGCCGCGCGCAGCAGCGGCAGCCATTGCTGCGTCGGGCCACTCACTGGTGGGAGCTCAGCAGCTCACTATGCAACGAGCGTCACCATTCGGTAATCCAGGTCACTCCTTTTTCGGGCTTCGTGGTTTCGTGACGTAGTCATAGAGTCTGTTTTAGGTTGTCTCAAATTTCCGTCGATGTCCTCTGCTTCTGATGGAGCGCTTTGAGGTTATGTTCGGATTGCATTTGTGCTTCTCCGCGAGGAAGATTTTCCTTTAGACGGCGAACGACGCATAGCTAAGCAGGACGAGTTCTAGGCGTCGCCGTTCGTGAAAGGGCAGCCGTTCGGCGGGAGTGCTCAAAACGGGTGCGATGGCCGAGCCAAGAAGCCTGTCATAAACTCGAGTGAGAGTCAGCGAGAAAAAATGAGCAGTTATTCCGTAGCACAGTATCCATGAAGCCGGCGCCTCTCGTCGTGTGAAGACTGCGGTAGCCATTGCTGCGTCGGCCAATGTGGGCGATGATGATGGAAGCTTAGGAGTTGCTGCACGACCCGCAACAAACGTCGTCAGCGTGATTTCAGAACGCGACTCTCTATTTCAGACCAGCGAAATGTTACTGAAGGTGAAGGTCATAGCTGCTCTGCTTACGGTGGTGGCCGCCTATCCGTCGGGAGCGCCGCCCACTGCTTGCCCGGGTTTGGCACCCCTTCATCCCAACATTTCTGCACAGCCCACAAGAAGTCCGTACCAGGTATCAACCTCGAGCAAATATTACGAGCCCGGAAGGCCCATGATTGGTGAGTGCATCGCCGCGGAAGTTCAAACGATCGTATTTTATTTTACTTTAGCAACTAATGATTGTTTTTTGCAAATTTGCGATTGCGATTTGCATATTAAGTCATGAATGCACCGGCGTGGGCGTGCGCCACTTAGTGTGAGCCTGCCTAGCGTGGTAAATATAAGAAGGAAACAGCCATATAATCGACAAGAAAGAGATAGAGAGAGAGATAGAGAGAGAGAGAGAGAGAGAGAGAGAGAGAGAGAGAGAGAGAGAGAGAGAGAGAGAGAGAGAGAGAGAGAGAGAGAGAGAGAGAGAGAGAGAGAGAGAGAGAGAGAGTTTTGTGTGCGGTTTCGTTGGAGGTTTTCGGAACACCCACTGTCAATACGGCGAGTTCGCGGAGCAATGCCGCGGCAAAAATTACTCGGTAGATTCTTGACAGGTCGCGTCTTTACAAAGAGGCATACCTTTTATAACACGACCTTACCTCGTAAGGTGGGGCTGGGCTTCAAAGTTGAATACTTCGTATTCACTACCGTTTTATAACCGACGCAGACACCCATTAATTCACTCAGCCAGGCACAATCGTCTTACTAGGAACTCATTTCCGGTGCATGCGAGAGGGTCATTTTGTCAATATCCCTCGGAAGTTCCATTGACCAATTCTATACAATTTGGCAGCGTGAGAATTTGAGTGCTCACGATGCGAAAGATTCAGGGTAGCTGCTAGGATTTTTATTCGGAATCATATGTACGTATATATCATATATGACATAATAACAATAATAATAATAATACATTTGATATAGCGCCCTCAGAGAACTCAATCTCTTTCTACGAGCTTTACATTTGCTGAGATGCCTTTGCGCTGTCCTTGCGAGCCACCGAGGAGCTTTACACGAACTGCCCTCTCTTCTCTTGCGTGACCAAATCTATAAGCTAACTCCTATACTCCGTATGGTGCCTCGACTTGAAAAAAACAAGTGGCTGTGTGGCGTTTACTCTCTGGCTGCGTTACTGCTAACAGCGAACGACTTCCGATCCCAGCCGCTTCGCGACAGCTCTCACCTCCGTCTGCGAAACTCTATTTTAGTAGATTCACTGTCACAGCATAGTTGTGTCTTCATAGTCGCCGAGCCGCCAGAGCGATGACGGCCATGTTGACTCGAAGGCTAGGCATGTGCAAGCGCCACTAAGCGCTGCCCCGGTACGTCCAGCCACAAGCAAGTCGGCGCCTGCACATGCGTGCATGCATGCCTTGTGCTAGGCGTCTTGCTAGGCGTCTGCTACGAGCTTTCGGAGCCGACGCCGACTGACGAACAGGTCACTGACCGAGCCGCTCCGTGCCGCCCGCGTAGTGAGCATCTACGGACCGACGTTCACCGGATTCATTCTGCAAGCCAGATCCACCGAGGGGAGTGGAAGCACCGTAGTCGGAGCATTCTCATCCACGTTGCCGGATAACACCCGATATGCAAACTGCTCGACGAAGTGAGTTAATTATTCATTTGTATGGAGTCACCTAAGTGACCTTTCAAGCTGACCTTCGACCTCTGCCGAGCGCCCGCCGCTGCATCCCGTTCACCGTGCTTTATTCCTCCAAGCCCGAGAGCCACAATAGTAATAATAATTGGTAAAACATTTGTTATAGCAGCCCCCCCGATAACTCAATCTCTTTCTAGGCACTTCACATCTGCTGTATTGGGAGCACAATCGTATGGTTAGTGGTAGCATGCTCATTGACATAGCGTGCTCAATGACGTTGCATGCTCAGTGACAACAAACATAACGTGGTTAGAGGTGTCAGGCATTGGTTCAGCATGCAAATATAGTTAGTGGCAGCATGCACAGTGTCATCGACTGCGGATTCTGCATTGGCAACAAGCCGCAGCCCGCGAATGCAGCTTTAAATCTCGTCCGTCGAATGCTTTGTGCAATTACCAGACGCTCTATAAATCGCGTAAAGTGATGTCAGTTAGTACCGTTCGAGAGAGGCTTCCAACATGCCGGCTAAGCTGGCAATTGGGGACTAGTCGGTTGACGAATTTGAGTCCGTTTCAATAGAGGTAGGGGACAGAATTTTTGTCATTCACAAAGTACCCGCTGTGTACAAACCTTTCCAAGAAGCCTATCTTTCTCTGAGGGCACTATATCGAACGTATTATCCGTATTACTATTACCTTAGCTCTCCGTTTCGTCTCGAAGCGCAGATGGGAAGATGCCCCGGTGCTCCAGACATTGCCTCGTGGGTCTTGGCCCGGGTGCAGGTGCTCGCTCCTACCTGAGACCCAGGTTGTGGGTTCGAGTCCTGCTGTTGGCGATCCTGTATTACCCACTGCAAGCGGTGGTGATAGCCGTTAAGGCTTAATTAACGCTATATACATGAATTTGTTAACCTTTGACCCTTTTAATCTCTGGCTGATAGGCATGTTCAATCGTGGCTCCGAACCTGCCATTGTTCCCCACGGTCAAGCTAATTGTATTATTGGCTTTGTGTTGTACCCTCCCCATCACTATTTGTGCATTTTAATTGATATTTGCAGTGGGTTCTAAGGCAAATGTGCGGCTTCTACGAAAATGCAGCAGCTATAAGTCGTTACGTCGCGATCTGTGAACCCTTTACTTCGACTTTTTTGCAGCGTCAATGACACGGTCACTCACGCCAACCCAAACGACAAGCGAATTCTTCAATTCCTCTGGTTCGCTCCACAGGATAACGCCGGCGCCGTGGTGTTCTCGTAAGTACGAACTGTCGTCGGCGGGATGAATAAAACTTCGTCGCTACTGGGTGCTTGCCAACCGGCTTAGTAAGCGATGCGTACTTAAAGATGTTCAGAACACCTCGGGTACAGCAGCAGAAACGCTTCTGCTGACCGACAGCTGGCTCTCCCGCTGCAATTTTTAAATGATCGTTCGGTTTCACCGCTGTTTCTGGCAACCAAGGGGCAAATAATCAATGGTCACTAAGGGTCAGATTGGCGGGCACTAGCTACCGGCGGACAGCCGAGAGTGCTCACTCGCCCGGCAGCTTAAACTGTAAAGCTAGCTATACGATCATCCGAGTAACAGGTGGTCGTGCGCTGTCCTCGAAGATGTCGCTCCGACAAGGTTACCAGAATTTGTGCAGCGGCTTACACATCCTATAAGACCTATGGCGATTAGCCTCACAAGCGGGCTCGTCGTTATACAGCCGACACTCGACGATTAGTGGCGACGCGCCTGAACACCGTAATTTCGCTCGAGCTTAAAGGCGCAGCATCCATGCTGCACTAACGGCTCCATAGTCTGAAGCTCAAATCAGCTCAAACGCTCAACGCCAACTCGCAGACTTAAAAAAACTACGTCCAGTAAGCGCAAGCTTGGGAACGTATATAAAAGATCTGGATTAATTGTCTATCGTCAGGCATACGAAGACTCCTGCAGATCACACCAGTCAATCTTAGCAAAGGCTGTGTCTAGCTTCTACAAAAACATTGTTGAATCACAGATGCACAATCCAAAAATGCTGATGTCTACCATCAACCATCTCCTTCACCACTCCCAGGTAAGCTCCTGACCTAGTGATCCTTGTTGTGACCTAGCTCATCGCTTCTCTAGCTTCTTTGTCGGAGAGATAGATCATATCGGAGAGTCCATCGCTAAGGTTGCAGCATTCCCTCTCGACTCATGCTCCTCAATTACATCAACACAGGATTCCCGTTTAACAGCTAGACTCATCTGCCGTGAGAGTCACAAATACCACATCATACACCCCAATCAATCAGCATATTGACTTCTAGGTTCTGTCACTTTCTTTTGCTTCTCTTCATTCTCTGGCTCCAGCCTAACTCTCAGAACTACTCCCAAACCAGGCCAATATTCGTACAACCCGCTTTTCTGACTTGAATCGTGTAGCCATAACTCGTACGAACCTCAAAACATTTTTGCAGACCGTGCTTTTAATTCATTTGCTCGAAAAGCCTGGAACTCAGGACCGACGCAAATCCCAACGTTCCCTAGCATGATGACATTTTAAAAGAAGCTCAAAACACACCCGTATATTATAGCATTTATTCGGTCTTCGTGATTCTTTCTTCGTGTGCATATGCCTGGGTATACTGTGCTTGCTGCTGGCAGATGTTATCACCCGTCATTCGGTAATGCTTTCTATACTGCTTCTGTAAAGTGCCTAGAAGGAGATTACGTATTTTCTCAGGGTCCTATTAAAATCCATTATTATTGTTATCGTTGTTAACAACTCTAGAAGCACTAACGACAGTCTATTACATGATTTCTACTTTTATATGATTTTGGCCAGCCATAAATTATCGCAGAATAGAATCGTTTACTGGCCTATTGAATTCCAGAGCCGTGAAAAATTATCGTCAGTCACAATCTAACTGATTTAGCACGCCACCATGTCAGCACCGTGCAAGCGACGGCGAGCACAACGAACGAGATTCAAACGCGGGCCGAGGGCTGACGCCAATTGACAGATCTTAGCCTGGTACCTAAAGCGGAAGCGATCGAGTTGAGTGACTCGAGGCCACCAAGCCAGCGGCCTGCAGTCCGATGCTCTGGAGAGTCATCAGTGCGAGTGCGCCATGTCATGGCACGAAGCCAAGATTACTCTGAAGGATTACTCGCAGCAGCTCTACAGTAGAACTATTTATTCAGACACTAGTCACTAGCTAAACCTGTAAAGCAGCCGAAAATTTGGAACCTTCTTTAATGGCGTCACAGTGTTAACAAATATCTCTGTCCGCATACATCGCATCGAGGTGTCCACGCATGTGCATACCCTCCCGATACTCGCCGTCAGTGACTGAATTCGAAAGCTTTTAATTTATTTGCAGGGGCGCTGTCCTCTTTAACTATTCCACTTTCTGGAAAGTAAACTCTGATCCCATCAAGCCTATTCAAAGTGGTAAGTACTTCGCGAAAACTGGTGCTGGTGCGATGTTAATCTGAAGCGTGGAGTGACTGAGCCGTGTGTGCGGTGATGGCTCCTTTTAGAATGCTGTTCACGGCGCCTAGTTAAAAGCGTCTCTCCTCAAGAGACTCGTGGATACAGTGAACCGGTCACTTGCGGTTGCTGTAAAGACAGGCCCGCAAAGACTAATTTTAAGCTTAGCTGGACCTGAACACAGGACGACAAATCATTCGACCACCCCATAAATTCAAATCTATCTTACGATAAAAGTTAACGGATCAATTATCCTGCACAGAAAAGCTATTGGAGAGGAAAAAAGAAGAGAACGAAACTACTTCAGCCTCCAAAAGTCTACAGTATTCAGTTCATGAAGCCTCCGGAATTAAAAATGATGGCAGCGCCAAATCTTTCCAGACGTCTCGGTTTTGGTAGTTCGTTAGTCATTAAATCTTCTAGGCAGATTTCAACATTGTACTGTCAAATAGATGCTGATTGCATTGTAACGCCGTCAATTACTTCATAGGTTGATGAAAAAAAATATGTATAGCTAGTGCATTAAGGAGTACAATTAAATTGGAGTACGAGTGAAAACTCAACCTCCACTTGAAACCATTGCTAGCAAATAGAGTACGTACACATCGAATTCTGAGCTAAATAGTAGCGTCTCACAATACGCCTTCAATTCAAGTCGCATATATTCATAGTATAAAACTACTACTAATAAGACTTTACTTGTACGTGCTGACACAATGCATGCTGTCCCTAAGGATAATGAATCCCTAACCATAATGGCATGCTTCCATTAAAGCAGTTAAGTAAAGGGGTTTGAAAGAGATTAGGTTCTCTTACGGCGCATATATAAATTTATCATTATTTTATTATTATTATTTATGTAGCACCTTAAGAGAAATAAATGACGTTCTAGGCACTTTGAACGTTCTGTTGTGAAAGTATTGTTAGTTTCATAGCTAATGCATTTCAAATACAGTTTACTCAACACGACACGTACAAAGTCACTGTAGAGGCTAATGAGAGGGCCAAGAACGCGGGTTGTCTTTAGAGATTAGTGAGGAAGTGTATACCTTCTCATCAATAGTAGCTTTTTAAATCAGGCTAAGTATAGCGCACGATTGGGCTCTCTTCGTGATTTATGGTGTGTGCTGCTTTTCAATCCCATTGGCTGGTCGCTGGTGTCGAGAAAGTCGCACAGCGGATTAGCTTTTTGTCTTTTGTTCGAGCAGCTCCTTGCCTGGTCGAAAGAGAAGCAATTGAAGTGAAGATGCAGAATTCATCCCAGCAGCAAGTGAATAGCTTCCTGCCTGTCTGTAGTAAGAATGGAATGTATGAGGCAAAGCAATGTACTCAACAACGGTAGGTAGCAGGCAAAAAACTGCAGCTGCTTGTATAAGATTAGGTTGCCGCCTAAACAGGGCAGCTTGGCCAGAGAGTGTAGCTGGGCCGTGATATCCTAGGAGGTAAAGCGTTCGCCATTCACGACCGAGTCGTGAATTTGAATCCTTCAGCGGGTGATTCTGTATTACCACCTGCAAGCCGTGGTGATAGCCATTCTGCGGCTATACAAATGAGGCATTTTTAATAAGAGCTCCAAAAAAGTACGCGTTTGCTCTTCATTACTATGGGCATTATTAACGGATGTCCTCACATTTGCGGAAATCTCGATGGTCTGAGCGTCGTCGGAGCGGAACCGTCGACAGAGAAATGGCCGAGACAAATATTACTTTGGCTTAGTTCAAACTGCTAGGCCTAAGATTGTCCTTGTTTGAGGAGGCTAAATCAGGAAGCAAAGCACTGCAGAGCACTGAATTTGCCTTGCAACAAAATTTAAATTAAATTCACCGAAAAGGGAGTTCAGAGTTCTTAGAATCCACGCCAGATAACGAAAAATAAAAATGCGTCGAGCTTTGACTTTGACAATGAAAAAACGAAGGTACTTGAAATGAAATCGGTCAGATCCGATCGTCGATGATGAGATAGAACCAAACAAAAAACAGAGAAACAATGAACCTAATTTTTGTATTTCTGTGCCAGCTTCGTTCAGTTTCGCCTCTATCGGACTACCCCTTCTTCCTCGAAGCTTAGGAGTGATGAAACACCAAGTTTTATTGATATCATTAGGAGCCAAGATTACTCTCAAAAGTATTGATTGATTGCTTCATTAGCAAGGTTCGAACATTTGTGAAATCTCTCAGGCAGAGCGACACTCAGACTGTATGTCCTTCTCAATCAATTGTCATCCGATCTTGTTCCTTTCCTCTCGCTTTCTGTTCCAACCCGTTTTACCCCGGTCAGCTCCAGCTTGCCAATATGTCCGTTCGTCCTCCTTTCCAATCCGTCTTTATTCAAACAATGTATGTTTCGAATTGATTTAATCCAGAACCTGCGTTACAAGTCCTTAATTCTACTTCCTCCCTATCTGTCTGTCCGTCGCTATCCCGCCATCCTGAGCTTCATAGATACTCGCCGGCTGCTTGGGTGCATTGTTAATTTGACCTGTTTCGCAGGTAGGCATTAGTGAGGCACAACGGGCCGCTTGTGCTTCGCCGAAGGGGCGTGGACGTGTTCGTGGGCTGGACTGGCTGATCGATAAGAGCCATTGGGGTTCAGTCAAGTGGGTGCGACATTGTGAACTCTGGTCATTTCGGCAACAAAACGACTGGCGTTCGCAGACAAAGCCTATTTCTCAGCAACTTCTTGTGAAGCAAGTTTAGATGCGTCTTTATTATTTCACTGTTGTCTGTCATTCCACCGATACATGTACATACATACATACGTTATATATATCAATATATATATATATATATATATCGATATATACATGTATATATATATATATATATATATATATATATATAATTGGGTTGCATACGAGTGATATTAAAAATAACATTCTTATAAATCCCGAAGACAACTAATTAGGCACTTTAAATATGCTTCAAATTAAGCATGTCAATTGGTTAGCAATAACTTGGCAACTTCGGCAAGCATAAGCACACATGGACACTTTTCAAAGGCTATCAGAAATATGTGCGTTTTAGCTCATTTTTAAGGTTCTTAACTCAGGAAATGTCGCGATGTCCATTGAATCAGGCATGCGCTCCTGGCTTTGGAAGCATTCAAACCGAACTCACGGTCCCAAACGGATTTGAGGTCGTTCAGATGCACATTTCTACAACTCAAGTCGAATGAGAAGCTAAGCTCTGCTATGGGTATGCTAGAAGTCCGAATGAGGAAGAATTTCAGTGAGTTAGGTTAGAAAAAGAGAATGAAGAGAGCTAAAGGTTATTAACAGAACCTTGAAATTGATTCGCAGCTTAATCGGAAGCCAGTGCACGCTTGCGAAAAATGGTGTCACATTGTCATGGCATGCAAATAGCTGCAGAGTTTTGCATCAGCGTTTGGAGTCTTATTGCACAGGCAGAAAGACTTACAAGTAGCGAGTTACAGAAGACTACATGGGATGCAAAAATGCATGGATCATTTTGGCTTGATATCCTTATCTAAGAAAGTCTAAAATGCAATCTTACGTAGGTGAAGTCTGCAATCTTGACTGCTGAACTAAAGCGTTCATTTAGTGAAAGGCCATTTTGAATAACGCACCCAAATTGCGTGCGTTGACAGAAAATATGCGAGGAGATATGCTGAACATGGCCATTTTAAGTTTTAGGTTTTCCAATTTCCCCGTGAACTAAATCTTGTCAGTTGATACTAATTCCAACTTTATAGTACTAATGGATATAATGTAACCCAAACCGATACTCATAGTGCATTCCAAGTGAGCGGCTATACTCGGAAGACTTTGCTATTCTAATTGGTGATGCCGTAGTGCCAACGTCGTCGCTTGCTCAAGATTTAGGTTTTTTTATCGACAATAGCTTGAAGTTTGAGAGCTCTATTAAGATGGCTGTCTCTACAGATATACAACACGTTTGATTCCTGTTTTAAGACTAACCACGGTGGCTAACTAGAAATCTAGCTAGCTCCCTGGTACTGTTTAGGCTGCATTACTGAAATTCATTTTGGCAGGGGGTACCTAAACGTGCTATTAGGCCTCTGCAGCTGGCGATAAATATGGATGCAAGGCTAGTTGATACATCCCAGAATATCAGCCACGTGTCTCCTTTGCTGAAGGAGCTTCGATGACTACAGATGGCATATCGACGGTTACAGAGGAAAATTCTAACTCCGACCCACAGGCCCGCGATGACTCGGCTCCTTCACATCAAGCCAAACTGCATCATCAGTTTCAGTCTCCTCGTGGTGGCTGCTAGCCCTAGTTGTGATAATGAAAGTAAGTGTCGCATTTTATGATGTCAAACCGCAGAATCTTAGACAGAGATTTTCTTGAAGTTAGTGGGAGTAGTTTTCCGTCATCGTGATTCTGGAGTCAAGACAAATCCAATACGTTGGCCGTACCATGAAATACATCTAGTGTTGTAGTGGGTTGCCTGAAATAACCACCCGGCAGACTTTTAATACGAAACCATAATAGTTTCAATTACAAAATTAGCAGGGGACCCATTGCCACTGGACGAATTAACATGGGTTTGGAATGAGGCAAATTTCGGTTTTTGAAGCTAGTCTGGATAGGGAGCTGACGAGTCTTTGATCCGATTTGGCAAACCATCCGGACGAAGGCAATTGTAGGGATTCACTCTCGCCAAAGCTGAGCCTAAGGAGGCCCTTGGCTATAGCGATACGGTGCTTGCGTTACTAGTGACTCGCATTCGCAAGCAGGTCGATCTTAGTAAATGGAACTACACAAAGAAAAACAGATTGCATTCCATTGTGTTTAAGGTGCGTCTGCGTAAGCCAGGATGGCCTACCTATTGAGAACGGCAGATACGAGGTCGACCGGGCATCTGCAGACGATATGCAGTGCAGTGAGTACCGCTTTGAACTGAGACGTACACGAATTCGCAGCAGCCCAATGGCGTTCTGCTCTGCAAACTGTTTTCGTCTTGCAGCTTGCGCAAGGGACAAGGCAGATTACGCAGCTAAAGGTTGGCTGATTGGCAGAAGCTTCACCTGCGACGCTAATGGAAACTACAAGACTCTGCGTGCTTAGGCTCCGTTTGCTTCTGTGCCGACCCCGCGGCGGACAAGAAGGCTCGGCAGCAGTTCGGTTCGGCCGCGGTCACGATTGGCCAGTTGGAACTGCTAATGCTGACAACCAAGCTGACTCGAGCAGCGTCGCTGCGAGTGCGTGTCAATAAACTCGAGGGCCTGCAAATCTATTCTCCGCCCGTGATGGAATGATGGCTGAACTTAGTGGAAGTGTAGATGACATGAGGTACGGGCCTTTTTACAGTTCTTGGGCTTGCACCAAAGCAGCTCGGGAGTGGTTTAGGAGACATGACCCGATGGCTGCCAATAGAGGTACTAGCTACAATCAGCAGTAAGTAGAATCCATCTCTGAGAGGAGCTTTAAATCCCTTTAAATCATGACTATAGCGAGTCGTATAAGAAAGTTGGCTTGCGCCCACGCTGGGCATGACCTGAGGGAGCTAGACGTATATATTGAGCGCTACAGATTTAGCTTTTCAACGTACAACCATAAGCGTCAGTGATTGGCGACGGCCCGAGAATTCCTACAATGGCAACCACAAAGCGACGTCGATCATACAGTTAATGTATCCAACAATTTAACCGTAATGTGCTGCATAGTGTCTTGTCTAAAGAATTTTTTCAGTGGCATTTAAGAGAGCGGTTTTCGATCCAGCCGCCGCAGCTACTAAGACAGCACGTTTGAGTAGGTTGCTATGACAATGACGAGTTTCTATTTGCTAAGCAAGCAGCTGATGCTATTAAAAAATCTTTCTTGGTAAATTTGTTGGTAGATCTGGCACTGCCTGGCTAGGCCAGTCTTGCAAACTTAGGCTTGGGCAGCTGCCTTCAGTGCTTAGGGCCCAGCATGCTCCAACCAATCAGCTTCTGAATTTGAGTTTTCTGAGGGGCTATATCAAATGTATAATATTTATTATTGTTCTTGAATGCTGAATAGGGTGTCTTATCACATTCCGCCCACTTTGTGGCCAGATTTTACTTGAAAACTCTGGAAGAAGCATCGTAATGTTTCATTCAATACTACTCGCACCAATTAAATGGTCCAACTTTTCCAATCGTCTAATTTTTTGGCACGGTACTGTTGCAATGATTTTAAGATAACCGATAATAACGAAAGATATAAAGTAGCAACACTGGACCCATGTGAATACCAAAAAATGGAGCAAATAGCCATTTCAATTTCCATGCGTGTGTCCTTTGCCTCAAGCTCGTAGCATTCTGAAAGTTCACGTGCTACATATGAGGAAAAGCAATTTAGAGAAATTTAATCAGCGCCATGATGACGTATCAGTGCATTGTATCATAATGTATTTACTCAGCATTGAATCATGTCTGCCAACAGTGGCTGAGCCACGGGGAGGAGGCGAGTCTGAAAAAGAGCAGCTCTCACTGACGGCCATGTTCGCGGGCATTCAGCTTCACTTGGTTGTAACTAACACGACTGGATCTATCAATGTGTGATCTACCAATATGGGATCCATCAATGTGGGATCTACCCATGTTGGGATCTACCAATGTTGAAAATGTCGCCGGGAAGATAACCTGGCACTCACTATTTATAAGTCGGAGCGAGCGATGGTTCTACTCCAACAGCGAGAATAAAATATAATTATGGACGAAAATATTATGCAGCTTAAGGCAACGACACTGACAGAAGACGCGAACTAGTGAGTACTCCTACTCAGACGCTTTATTAACCAGCATGGCTAGGCATGAAGGCAAGGAAGGCTAGGCAAGGAAGGCTAGGCATGAAGGCAAGGAAGGCTAGGCAGGAAGGCAAGGCATTGGGATTGGGTTCTATGTATGCCGATGTCTCTTGAATTGGGCCACGTATACCGATGTCTCTTGAATTGGGTCATGTATGCCGATGAAGCGCAGACTGTAACTTAACCGGTTCCCATCCATCATAGTTCAGGAGCCGCCAATCAAAATGAGTACTGTACGACAATCAATCTAACTTCGTCAGCAGCTTTAGGCTTGGTCGCTCGGAGCGCGTGCGCGTGGCTCCTTTAATGTCAATCCGTCTTTAAGTCTCGGAGTCGCTGGCTTGCGGTCGGTCCAAAGCTCGGTGGCCAAGGCTGACCGTGAATTGGGCCCACAGCGTCGCGCCTCTCTTGTTCCCGCCTGCTGCCAACGCTCGCACGCACAACTCCACGCGATTCGTCCGCGACTCTCATCTGTTTAGATGAGAGCGACTAAGAAAGAGCCAGCGCCATTTCCCTGTAGGTGGACTGGGCCCACAGCGTCGCGCCTCTCTTGTTTTCGCCCTCGGCAAACGCTCACCCAACTCTGGGCTGCGTCCGCTTAGTCGCTCTCATCTGTTTAGATGAGAGCGACTAAGAAAGAGCCAGCGCCATTTCCCTGTAGGTGGACTGGGCCCACAGCGTCGCGCCTCTCTTGTTTTCGCTCTCGGCAAACGCTCACCCAACTCTGGGCTGCGTCCGCTTAGTCGCTCTCATCTGTTTAGATGAGAGCGACTAAGAAAGAGCCAGCGGGATTTACAGTGTCCCTTCGCAGCCTTGGGTGACAGGGCGCGGCATGACAAGCGACAGGTCAATTGGCACACTGGCAGAGGAGACGAGGGCCTGTAAGTAGGCTGTTGACGAGTGTTTTCGGCAACAAGAGTACAACCTTTGAAGCCCGACCCCTGATGCCAGCACGTCGCCTATGGCAAACTCCGAAGAGGGAGTAAAGCATAGGGCAGATGAATATAAATAGCCTCATTTACGTAGCGTTGCAGACCTTTAGCAGATTTTGCACCTGCTGCTTCGGGACTCGAACCAACGACCGTGGTCCTTAAGTCCTTGTACCGTGTACCACTGAACTCGGACAGATCGGCGAGCGAGCGAATGAGTGTCACATGACTCATAAATGACTCCTCATGCCGGTTGATGATGGTCACATGACTCATGACAATAAGTGCATATCGTTTCGTAGAGGATTCTTGACGTATGCAATGAACAAGAGGGCACGAAGAACCAACCTAGCGAAACTAATTCGAGATCTCGCCTTTACATTTCGATTACCGCGTTTAATACTAACGTCGAGCTTTCCTGCGCGTCCTTTAATTAAGCGCTCTACACTCGTCGGGTGCTAGGGCGTGCATTGGGGCGCATGTAGTATGGTGACCGCTGCCGACGAGAGCGCACCAGCCTCGGCGGCCACCTAACTTTAACTCGTCGAAAGCAGTCGTTGCCTGGCAGACGCAGGCGCACCTGCTAGCACCAGCTCGAAAGTCGAACCAATCGCGGCACTTTACCGATGTCAGGGATTTCAGCATGCTCATCCTAACAAAAAAGATGTATCGCTACGCCAGCTACCCCCAGCTGCCCGCCCCCGAAGCGACAGCAACGAGCGGCCGCTAGGCGTTCTGTCGGAAAAGGCAGCAGGAGCAAGCAACTGCTGCCGGCGCCTCGAGAGCGCAGCAACTGGGCCGCCGAGTGACTTTTCCTATCAGTCACACGATCGAGAGCCTAGCCGAGCAGACAGTTTAGACCGCGAGCCGGTACTTGAGAAGGTGAGGACCAGCGGAAGTGTGTGCTGGCTCACGTGCAAGGTAACAGGTAGCAGGTTGCGAGTATCAGGTAGCAGGTAGCAGGTAGCAGGTAGCGAGTAGCAGTTGACGTAGCAGAGGTAGCAGTTGACGAGGGCAGCGCCTAACTGCCTGGCTGCTTGCGATGAGAGTCGGCTGCTCGCGATCTGGACGTTCATTCTACATCTGCTTTCTTCCACGTCGAGTACTAAACGAACAACTGACCGACGAGCTAACCGAAAATTGCTTTGCGAACCTTACCTGACGTTGCACGAGCGGGAGAGACGACGGATGACGGGCAGGAGAGCGTAATCTGGCGTCGGACGAATCGAATCGAGGATGCTCCGCCGGCCGTCGTGTCGGGCAAAGTCGTGCAAAGCTGCAGCGAAGGCAGCGAAGGACGCCGACCGGAAGCCAGAGCAGACGCACAGGACGCTCGGCGAGAGCTGCGAGTTTCGAGTGCTCGCCGATCGCTATCGGATAGTAACCAGCAGGGGCAGCCTAGCCTAGCACCGCCGCTCGAGCTGCTGCAGCTGCTGCTGGCGCACGGTATCCTACTGTACCATCTACACGATACTCGCACTGCTAACCTACCTCCACAGAACCAGCGACCGAAATCCAGCGAGATTCTGCGAGATCCACAGATCTAGCGAGCGAGATCCTTCGAGATCCAGCGATCCTGCGAGAGCGGCTTCCTTCGGGAAGCTTCCTGCGAGAGCGGCTTCCTGCTGCTTGCTCGCTCACTGGCGCCTATCGCCTCGCCAAGACGCCGCGTGGCTTAACACCAGCGGAATGCACAGCTACTCAACTCGAGTTCGGCAAACGTCGGCCGGCAAGGGTAAATATGTAGCGCCTAGAGGGCGCCAATCAGGATCACTGGGCGCGTACGACGCTTGACGGGTACTTCCATGCTACTTACCACCTCATCTGCTCTCCTGACTCTGCTATACTTACCACTTTCTCTTTATTGCGTAAGATCAAGTCTTTTATAATAATAATAATGATAATACACTTGATAGAGCGCCCTCAGAGAACTCAATCTTATCCTAGGCACTTTGCATTTGCTGCAAAAGAAGCGAGAACGTTTTTTTGTTGATTACGAATGCGTACCGGAAGCTGCTTAGGCTAAGAGTGAGCTACATAAACCTCTCCCGCGTAACACCCACACAGTCTTTGTGGCTTTGAGGAGTTACAGGCGAAGATACATACATCGGAATGCAATATAGAACACTATGCGTTTATTATTATGCTTACCATAAGTGTAAAACGCAGCCTCCGAGAAGCAGAAGCTCAATCTAAACTAACTCAGAGTCACGGGACTAAACTCAGAGCCGGCAGCTCGCATCGCGCTGTCAACAGCTTTACTTCTCGTGACTCCGGAAGAAGAGGTGCATTTCCGGTGTATTTCCGGAAATGCTCATTTCAGGATTAATTGGAGTTTGGACGAGTCCGCTTCAGTGCTCTCTCTCTCTCTCTCTCTTTCTCTCTCTCACAAACTCGTGTAAGTCACCTCGAGCCTGCGCTGTCCTGCTAGGTTCTGCTCGGTCTTAAACGAATCCAAGTTCGCTCGTTGTGTTTCTTACTACGGACAGACTGTTCGACATCCCCTAACTTGACAATATTAAAGTAAGAGCTAAAGCTCTGATCTGTTCCTTTCAGAATTCACTCCGTCTGTTCTGTGCTTTTTCCTAGATATGATAATGCATAATGAAACTGTGCATGTTAATACTAATCAGTTGCAATGCTTTATTTCTAATGGCAAAAAAGTGCTCAGGGAGAGGTAAGAGCTCTCTTACTGCGCTGTAAATTTCTTAATTTTTTAGCTCAGCAAAGAGAAGCGCTCAGGTTCCATTTGCTTAACCCGGCCGGTCCGAGCGCACTCCTGCATCGGCGGCGGCGGCCGGCTCAGTCAGGTTTTCTGCGTTGACTACGAGCTCGGCCTGGCAAAAGCGAGGGCTCAAGCAGCAGCGTTCAGAAGCTCCAGCGTCTGGCGCACTTTGCACGTTCATTTTGCTGTCCGAGCCTCGTGATTTCTTCAATACGCGCCACAAGACCAGACGTTTGGCGAATTGAACGTCGGGGGGGGGCGATAAGATTAGCGGTCATGTGTCATGTGAGAGGACGTCTGCGAGCCGCGTTCGCGGTTCGCGGCGGCTGCTGGCGGTGGCGCAAGCACGTGCAGCGTGCTTTCCCCATAAATAGCTGGCGCTCGGCAAAGCTCGAAGTTTCAGGCAGCGGCTCGCGCTCAGATCGCTCGGCTTCGTCGTACTCGGTAAGCTCGCGCGAGAGGCGGGGCGATCGACTCGCGAAGTGTCGGCATGTCTCGGCTTGTTCCGCTTCTTCCTTCCGAGGCCTCATCGGTCGAAACTTCGGCAGGCCGGCACCTCGTGCCGCGCGCAGCAGCGGCAGCCATTGCTGCGTCGGGCCACTCACTGGTGGGAGCTCAGCAGCTCACTATGCAACGAGTGTCGCCATTCGGTTATCCAGGTCACTCCTTTTTCGGGCGCTTCGTGGTTTCGTGACGTAGTCATTGAGTCTGTTTTAGGTTGTCTCAAATTTCAGTCGCTGTCCTCTGCTTCTGATGGAGCGCTTCGAGGTTATGTTCGGATTGCATTTGTGCTTCTCAGCGAGGAAGATTTTCCTTTAGATGGCGAACGAGGCATAGCTAAGCAGGACGAGTTCTAGGCGTCGCCGTTCGTGAAAGGGCGGCCGTGCGGCGGGAGTGCTCGAAACGGGTGCGATGGCCGAGCCAAGAAACCTGTGATAAACTCGAGTGAGAGTCAGCGAGAAAAAATGGGCAGTTACTCTGAAGCACAGTATCCATGAATGCCAGGCAACAAGTGCTGCGCACCAGTTACTGACGAGGCGCTCCTTAAAGTTAGGAGGCCGCCGAGGCTGGTGCGCTCGCATCGGCAGTGGTCACTATACTACATACGCCCCAATGCACGCTCTAGCACCCGACGAGTACAGGCAGAGCGCTTAACCCGGCCAATCTGAGCGAGCTCATGCGTAGGCGGCGGCCGGCTCAGTTAGGTTTTCTGCGTTGACTACGAGCTCGGCCTGGAAAAAGCGAGGGCTCAAGCAGCAGCGTTCAGAAGCTCCAGCGTCAGGCGAACTTTGCACGTTTATTTTGCTGTCTGAGCCTCGTGATTTCTTAAATACGCGCCACAAGACCAGACGTTTGGCGCATTGACCGTCGGGAGGCGATAAGATTAGCGGTCAGGTGAGAGGCTCGCTTTGAGCAGCGCTTGCGGTTTGCAGCGGAGCCGGCGGCGGCACACGCACGTGCAGCGTGCTTTCCCCATAAATAGCTGGCGCTCGGTAAAGCTCGAAGTTTCAAGCACCGGCTCGCGCTCAGATCGCTCCGCTCCGTCGCACTCGGTAAGCTCTCGGTAGGCCGCGAGTCTGTTTGAGGTTGTCTCAAATTTCAGTCGCTGTCCTCTGCTTCTGACGGAGCGCTTTGAGGTTATGTTCGGATGGCATTTGTGCTTCTCCGCGAGGAAGATTTTCCTTTAGACGGCGAACGACGCATAGCGAAGCAGGACAAATTCTAGGCGTCCCCGTTCGTGAAAAGGCAGCCGTTTGGCGGTAGTGCTCGCAATGGGTGCGATGGCCGAGCCAAGAAACCCGTGATAAACTCGAGTGAGAGTCGGCGAGAAAAAATGAGCAGTTATTCCGTAGCACAGTATCCATGAAGCCGGCGCCTCTCGTCGTGTGAAGACTGCGGTAGCCATTGCTTCGTCGGCCAATGAGGGCGATGATGATGGAAGCTTAGGAGTTGCTGCACGACCCGCAACAAACGTCGTCAGCGTGATTTCAGAACGCGACTCTCTATTTCAGACCAGCGAAATGTTACTGAAGGTGAAGGTCATAGCTGCTCTGCTTACGGTGGTGGCCGCCTATCCGTCGGGAGCGCCGCCCACTGCTTGCCCGGGTTTGGCACCCCTTCATCCCAACATTTCTGCACAGCCCACAAGAAGTCCGTACGAAGTATTCACCTCGAGCAAATACTACGAGCCCGGAAAGCCCATCATTGGTGAGTGCGTTGCCGCACAAGTTCGGACGATCGTATTTTTTTTTATTTTAGCAATTAATTATTGCGTCTTGCAAATTCGCGATTGCGATTTGCATATTAAGTCATGAGAGCACCGGCGCGGGCGTGCGCCACTTGGTGTGTGCCTGCCTAGCGTGGTGAATGTAAGAAGGAAACAGCCATATAATCGACAAGAAAGAGATAGTAAGAGAGATAGAGAGAGAGAGAGCCAGCTCTCACCTCCGTCTGCGAAAGGCTATTTTAGTAGATTCACTGTCACAGCATAGTTGTGTCTTTTTAACGTTAAAAGGCAGCTCGAGAGTTCTTTCTCGAAAATGTTTTCGCGTCGACGGCTGCTTGCAACAAAAGACACCGGGGAAGTACAGAGATCGGCCGAAAATCGGCTCCGAGCGCCCTTGCTGTCTGAATAATTAGGACTTGTTCGGCCGACGAGCGACTTCGGCCTTACGAGCGAGCGCCGTAGCGAGCCGCCAGAGCGCTGACGGCCATGTTGATTCGAAGGCTCGGCATGTGCAAGCGCTACATGTGCATGTGCTCGGTACTTCGATTCGATCCAGCCACAAGCGATTCGGCGCCTGCGCATGCGTGCGTGCATGCCTTGTGCTAGGCGTCTTGCTAGGCGTCTGCTACGAGCTTTCGGAGCCGAGGGCGACTGACGCGCAGGTCGCTGACCGAGCCGCTCCGTGCCGCCCGTGTAGTGAGCATCTACGGACCGACGTTCACCGGATTCATTCTGCAAGCCAGATCCGTGGAGGGGAGTGGCAGCGCCGGAGTCGGAGCGTTCATATCCACGTTGCCGGCTGACACCCGATATGCAAACTGCTCGATGAAGTGAGTTAATTATTCATTTGTATGGAGTCACCTAAGTGACCTTTCAAGCTGACCTTCGACCTCTGCCGAGCGCCCGCCGCTGCATCCTGTTCACGGTGCTTTATTCCTCCAGGCCCGAGAGCCACAATAGTAATAATAATTGGTAAAACATTTGTTATAGCAGCCCCCCCCCAATAACTCAATCTCTTTCTACGCACTTCACATCTGCTGTAAAGGGAGCACAATCGTATGGTTAGTGGTAGCATGCTCAATGACATAGCGTAACGTGGTTAGAGGTGTCAGGCACTGGTTCAGCATGCAAATATAGTTAGTGGCAGCGTGCACGGTGTCATCGACGGCGGATTCTGCATTGCGTACATTGCCACAGCCAGCGAAAGCGGCTATTAATCTCGTCCGTCGAATGCTTTGTGCAATTACCAGACGCTCTGTAAATCGCGTAAAGTGGTGTCAGTTAGTAGCGTTCGAGAGAAGCTTCCAACTTGCCGGCTGAGCTGGCAGTTGGGGACTAGTCGGTTGACGAATTTGAGTCCGTTTCAATAGAGGTAGGGGACAGAATTTTCGTCATTTAAAAAGTACCCGCTGTGTACCAACCTTTCCAAGAAGTCTACCTTTCTCTGAGGGCACTATATCGAATGCATTATCCTTATTATTATTACCTTAGCTCTCCGTTTCGTCTCGAAGCGCAGATGGGATGATGCCCCGGTGCTCCAGACATTGCCTCGTGGGTCTTGGCCCGGGTGCAGGTGCTCGCTCCTACCTGAGACCCAGGTTTGTGGGTTCGAGTCCTGCTGTTGGCGATCCTGTATTACCCACTGCAAGCGGTGGTGATAGCCGTTAAGGCTCAATTAACGCTATATACATGAATCTGTTAACCTTTGACCCTTTTAATCTCTGGCTGATAGGCATGTTCAATCGTGGCTCCGAACCTGCCATTGTTCCCCACGGTCAAGCTAATTGTATTATTGGCTTTGTGTTGTACCCTCCCCATCACTATTTGTGCATTTTAATTGATATTTGCAGTGGGTTCTAAGGCAAATGTGCGGCTTCTACGAAAATGCAGCAGCTATAAGTCGTTACGTCGCGATCTGTGAACCCTTTACTTCGACTTTTTTGCAGCGTCAATGACACGGTCACTCATGCCAACCCGAACGACAAGCGAAACCTTCAATTCGTCTGGTTCGCTCCACAGGATAACGCCGGCGCCGTGGTGTTCTCGTAAGTACGAACTGTCGTCGGCGGGATGAACAAAACTTCGTCGCTACTGGGTGCTTGCCAACCGGCTTAGTAAGCGATGCGTACTTAAAGATGTTCAGAACACCTCGGGTACAGCAGCAGAAACGCTTCTGCTGACCGACAGCTGGCTCTCCCGCTGCAATTTTTAAATGATCGTTCGGTTTCACCGCTGTTTCTGGCAACCAAGGGGCAAATAACCAATGGTCACTAAGGGTCAGATTGGCGGGCACTAGCTACCGGCGGACAGCCGAGAGTGCTCACTCGCCCGGCAGCTTAAACTGTAAAACTAGCTACGCGATCATCCGAGCAACAGGTGGTCGTGCGCTGTGCTCAAAGCTGTCGCTCCGACAGGGTTACTAAAAGTTGCGCAGCGGCTTATACATCCTATAAAACCTATGGCGATTAGCCACACAAACGGCGCTCGTTGTTACCCAGCCGACATTTGACGAATACTGTCGACGCCTGAACGCCGTAACTTGGCTCGAGCTTAAATGCGAAGCATCGCACACTGCACGCTGGTACTCCGACAGTAAGGATCGCCCATAACGTAAATAATATCGCCCATAATTTAAAAAAGCTTGACCTTAACTTACAAAAAAAGTCTGCATCCACAGTGTTCAAAAACGGATACGACGTACACTAACGGCTCCGTAGTCTAAAGCTCAGATCAGCTCAAACGCTCAAACGCCAACTCGCAGACTTTAAAAAAACTACGTCCAGTAACCGCAAGCTTGAGAAAGTGTATAAAAGATCAGGATTAATCGCCTATCGTCAGTTTTACGAAGACTACTGCAGATCACACCAGTCAATCTTAGCAAAGGCTGTGTCTAGCGTCTACAAAAGAATTGCTGAATTACAGATGCACAATCCAAAAATGCTGATGTCTACCATCAACCATCTCCTTAACCACTCCCAGGTAAGCTCCTGACCTAGTGATCCTTGTTGTGACCTAGCTCATCGCTTCTCTAGCTTCTTTGTCGGAGAGATAGATCATATCGGAGAGTCCATCGCTAAGGTTGCAGCATTCCCTCTCGACTCATGCTCCTCAATTACATCAACACAGGATTCCCGTTTAACAGCTAGACTCATCTGCCGTGAGAGTCACAAATACCACATCATACACCCCAATCAATCAGCATATTGACTTCTAGGTTCTGTCACTTTCTTTTGCCTCTCTTCATTCTCTGGCTTCAGCCTAACTCTCATAACTCTCCCTAACAGAACTCTCAGAACTCTCTCTCAGAACTACTCCCAAACCAGGCTAAAAATCATACAACCCACTTTTTTTACTTGAATCGTGTAGCCATAACTCGAACGAACCTCAAAACATTTTTGCAGACCGCGCTTTTAGTTCATTTGCTCGAAAAGCCTGGAACTCAGGACCGACGCAAATCACAACGTTCCCTAGCATAACGACATTTAAAAAGAAGCTCAAAACACACCCATGTATTACAGCATTTAGTCGGTCTTCGTGACTCTTTCTTCGTGTGCATGTGCCCGGTTATACTGTGCCTGCTGCTGGCAGATGTTATCACCCGTCATTCGGTAATGCTTTCTATACTGCTTCTGTAAAGTGCCTAGAAAGAGATTACGTTCTCTCAGGGTCCTATACAAATTCTTTACTAATGTTATCATTGTTATCAGCTCCAGAAGCACAAACGACAGTCCATTACATGATTTTTACTTA
The DNA here is from genome assembly GCA_009760855.2 of Cristatella mucedo. Lineage (NCBI taxonomy): Eukaryota > Metazoa > Bryozoa > Phylactolaemata > Cristatellidae > Cristatella > Cristatella mucedo. Next base: position 962,702 of record WPIO01000076.1, read on the forward strand.
TATGTGGTTTAGGCCGGCCATAAATTATCGCATAATAGAATCGTTTCCTGGCCTATTGAATTCCAGAGCCGTGAAAAATTATCGTCAGTCACAATCTAACTGATTTAGCACGCCACCATGTCAGCACCGTGCAAGCGACGGCGAGCACAGCGAACGAGATTCAAATTCAATTCGCGGGCCGAGGGCTGACGCCAATTGACAGATCTTAGCCTGGTACCTAAAGTGGAAGCGATCGAGTTGAGTGACTCGAGGCCACCAAGCCAGCGGCCTGCAGTCCGATGCTCTGGAGAGTCATCAGTGCGAGTGCGCCATGTCATGGCACGAAGCCAAGATTACTCGGAAGGATTACTCGCAGCAGCTCTACAGTAGAACTATTTATACAGACACTAGTCACTAGCTAAACCTGTAAAGCAGCCGAAAATTTGGAACCTTCTTTAATGGCGTCACAGTGTTAACAAATATCTCTGTCCGCATACATCGCATCGAGGTGTCCACGCATGTGCATACCCTCCCGATACTCGCCGTCAGTGACTGAATTCGAAAGCTTTTAATTTGCAGGGGCGCTGTCCTCTTTAACTACTCCACTTTCTGGAAAGTAAACTCTGGTCCCATCAGGCCTGTCCAACGTGGTAAGTACTTCGCGAAAACTGGTGCTGGTGCGATATTAATCTCAAGCGTGGAGTGACTGAGCCGTGTGTGCGGTGATGGCTCCTTTTAGAATGCTGTTCACGGCGCCTAGTTAAAAGCGTCTCTCCTCAAGAGACTCGTGGATACAGTGAACCGGTCACTTGCGGTTGCTGTAAAGACAGGCCCGCAAAGACTAATTTTAAGCTTAGCTGGACCTGAACACAGGACGACAAATCATTCGACCACCCCATAAATTCAAATCTATCTTACGATAAAAGTTAACGGATCAATTATCCTGCACAGAAAAGCTATTGGAGAGGAAAAAAGAAGAGAACGAAACTACTTCAGCCTCCAAAAGTCTACAGTATTCAGTTCATGAAGCCTCCGGAATTAAAAATGATGGCAGCGCCAAATCTTTCCAGACGTCTCGGTTTTGGTAGTTCGTTAGTCATTAAATCTTCTAGGCAGATTTCAACATTGTACTGTCAAATAGATGCTGATTGCATTGTAACGCCGTCAATTACTTCATAGGTTGATGGAAAAAAAGATGTATAGCTAGTGCATTAAGGAGTACAATTAAATTGGAGTACGAGTGAAAACTCAACCTCCACTTGAAACCATTGCTAGCAAATAGAGTACGTACACATCAAATTCTGAGCTAAATAGTAGCGTCTCACAATACGCCTTCAATTCAAGTCGCATATATTCATAGTATAAAACTACTACTAATAAGACTTTACTTGTACGTGCTGACACAATGCATGCTGTCCCTAAGGATAATGAATCCCTAACCATAATGGCATGCTTCCATTAAAGCATAAGTAAAGGGGTTTGAAAGAGATTAGGTTCTCTTACGGCGCATATATAAATTTATCATTATTTTATTATTATTATTTATGTAGCACCTTAAGAGAAATAAATGACGTTCTAGGCACTTTGAACGTTCTGTTGTGAAAGTATTGTTAGTTTCATAGCTAATGCATTTCAAATACAGTTTACTCAACACGACACATACAAAGTCACTGTAGAGGCTAATGAGAGGGCCAAGAACGCGGGTTGTCTTTAGAGATTAGTGAGGAAGTGTATACCTTCTCATCAATAGTAGCTTTTTAAATCAGGCTAAGTATAGCGCACGATTGGGCTCTCTTCGTGATTTATGGTGTGTGCTGCTTTTCAATCCCATTGGCTGGTCGCTGGTGTCGAGAAAGTCGCACAGCGGATTAGCTTTTTGTCTTTTGTTCGAGCAGCTCCTTGCCTGGTCGAAAGAGAAGCAATTGAAGTGAAGATGCAGAAGTCATCGCAGCAGCAAGTGAATAGCTTCCTGCCTGTCTGTACTGAGGATGGAATGTATGAGGCAAAGCAATGTACTCAACAACGGTAGGTAGCAGGCAAAAAACTGCAGCTGCTTGTATAAGATTAGGTTGCCGCCTAAACAGGGCAGCTTGGCCAGAGAGTGTAGCTGGGCCGTGATATCCTAGGAGGTAAAGCGTTCGCCATTCACGACCGAGTCGTGAATTTGAATCCTTCAGCGGGTGATTCTGTATTACCACCTGCAAGCCGTGGTGATAGCCATTCTGCGGCTATACAAATGAGGCATTTTTAATAAGAGCTCCAAAAAAGTACGCGTTTGCTCTTCATTACTATGGGCATTATTAACGGATGTCCTCACATTTGCGGAAATCTCGATGGTCTGAGCGTCGTCGGAGCGGAACCGTCGACAGAGAAATGGCCGAGACAAATATTACTTTGGCTTAGTTCAAACTGCTAGGCCTAAGATTGTCCTTGTTTGAGGAGGCTAAATCAGGAAGCAAAGCACTGCAGAGCACTGAATTTGCCTTGCAACAAAATTTAAATTAAATTCACCGAAAAGGGAGTTCAGAGTTCTTAGAATCCACGCCAGATAACGAAAAATAAAAATGCGTCGAGCTTTGACTTTGACAATGAAAAAACGAAGGTACTTGAAATGAAATCGGTCAGATCCGATCGTCGATGATGAGATAGAACCAACAAAAACAGAGAAACAATGAACCTAATTTTTGTATTTCTGTGCCAGCTTCGTTCAGTTTCGCCTCTATCGGACTACCCCTTCTTCCTCGAAGCTTAGGAGTGATGAAACACCAAGTTTTATTGATATCATTAGGAGCCAAGATTACTCTCAAAAGTATTGATTGATTGCTTCATTAGCAAGGTTCGAACATTTGTGAAATCTCTCAGGCAGAGCGACACTCAGACTGTATGTCCTTCTCAATCAATTGTCATCCGATCTTGTTCCTTTCCTCTCGCTTTCTGTTCCAACCCGTTTTACCCCGGTCAGCTCCAGCTTGCCAATATGTCCGTTCGTCCTCCTTTCCAATCCGTCTTTATTCAAACAATGTATGTTTCGAATTGATTTAATCCAGAACCTGCGTTACAAGTCCTTAATTCTACTTCCTCCCTATCTGTCTGTCCGTCGCTATCCCGCCATCCTGAGCTTCATAGATACTCGCCGGCTGCTTGGGTGCATTGTTAATTTGACCTGTTTCGCAGGTAGGCATTAGTGAGGCACAACGGGCCGCTTGTGCTTCGCCGAAGGGGCGTGGACGTGTTCGTGGGCTGGACTGGCTGATCGATAAGAGCCATTGGGGTTCAGTCAAGTGGGTGCGACATTGTGAACTCTGGTCATTTCGGCAACAAAACGACTGGCGTTCGCAGACAAAGCCTATTTCTCAGCAACTTCTTGTGAAGCAAGTTTAGATGCGTCTTTATTATTTCACTGTTGTCTGTCATTCCACCGATACATATACATACATACATACATTATATATATCAATATATATATATATATATATAATTGGAATGCATACGAGAAATATTAATAATAACATTCTTATAAATCCCGAAGACAACTAATTAGGCACTTTAAATATGCTTCAAATTAAGCATGTCAATTGGTTAGCAATAACTTGGCAACTTCGGCAAGCATAAGCACACATGGACACTTTACAAAGGCTATAAGAAATATGTGCAATTTTAGCATGTTTTTTAGGCTGTAAACTCAGGAAATGTCGCGATGTCAATTGAATTGGGCATGCACTTTTGGCTTTGGGAGCATACAAACTGAACTCACGGTCCCAAACGGATTTGAGGCTGTTCAGAGGCACATATCTACGACTCAAGTCGGATGAGATGCTAAGCTGTGCTATTGGTATGCTAGAAGTCCGAATGAGGAAGAATTTCAGTGAGTTAGGTTGGAAAAGAGAATGAAGAGAGCTAAAGGTTATTAACAGAACCTTGAAATTGATTCGCAGCTTAATCGGAAGCCAGTGCACGATGGCGAAAAATGGTGTCACATTGTCATGGCATACAAATAGCTGCAGAGTTTTGCATCAGCGTTTGGAGTCTTATTGCACAGGCAGAAAGACTTACAAGTAGCGAGTTAAAGAAGACTACATGGGATGCAAAAATGCATGGATCAGTTTGGATTGGTATTCTTATCTAAGAAAGTCTAAAATGCAATCTTACGTAGGTGAAGTCTGCAACCTTGACTGCTGAACTGAAGTGGTCATTTAGTGAAAGGTCATTTTTGAATAACGCACCCAAATTGCGTGCGTTGACAAGAAATATGCGAGGAGATATGCTGAACATGACCATCTAAGTTTTAGGTTTTCCAATTTCCCCGTGAACTAAATCTTGCCATTTGATACTAATTCCAACTTTATAGTACTAATGGATGTAATGTAAACCAAACCAATACTCCTAGTGCATTCCAAGTGAGCGGCTATACTTGGAAGACTTTGCTATTCTAATTGGTGATGCTGTAGTGCGAACGTCGTCGCGCACTCGAGATTTAGGTTTCTTTATTGACAATAGCTTGGAGTTTGAGAGCTCTATTAAGATGACTGCTTCCACAGATATACAGCACGTTTGATTCCTGTTTTAAGACTAACCACGGTGGCTAACTAGAAATCTAGCTAGCTCCCTGGTACTGTTTAGGCTGCATTACTGAAATTCATTTTGGCAGGGGGTACCTAAACGTGCTATTAGGCCTCTGCAGCTGGCGATAAATATGGATGCAAGGCTAGTTAACACGTCCCAGAGGTTCAGTCACGTGTCTTCTTTGCTGAAAGAGCTTCAATGACTATCGGAAGATCGATGGGTACAGAGAAAAATTCTTACTCCGACCCACAGGCCCGCGATGACTAGGCTCCTACATCCCAAGCTGAACTGCTGCACCTGTTTCAGCCTTCCCCTGCCCTCAGGCCCTCTTTGAACAATAAATCAGCTGCTCCATTCCTACGCTTAAAGACCATGGTCAATGACCAAGGCCAGCCACGGCTTGGCTCCTTCATACCTAGCTGAACTGCTTCACCAGTTTCAGCCTCCTCGTGCCCTCAGGTCCTCTGTTCACAATAAATTTGCTGCTCAAATCCTAAGCTTGAAGATGGTATCAGATCAGAAGCTTCAGCTCAGCAGGTCCTAGACTGTGGAACTCACTTCCCCGATTCTTAAGCAGGCACATATAATCTTGTACTGAACACTGTGGTATATCCTTTCCAGCCGCCATGAACTGCTTACTCCATTCTAATCACTTCCTCAATGGCCATCTGACTCAGCTATGATTCTCACTTTCTCCTTTTTCGTGGCATGAAGTTTTTTGGTGCACATGCAAGCGTAACGAAAGCCGCTTAGGCTTTGAGTATATATAGTCTATAGAAAGCGCTCCATCGTAACAAGCACTTAGTCATTGTGGAGTTACCGACGGAAATAATTTTCAAATAATTTGTTTGCATTTAAAAATTGCCACAAAAGAACGTAATTTGTATTCGGGTACTATACATATACCGCAGGGCTCGAACTCATGACCTAATTGTCAAAGAAGCGCTCTTTAACACACCACGACGGCGCATAAAGAAGCTTCGCCGTAGTGAGGTCGCTGCTAGACCTCAGTCGTGATAATGAAAGTAATATTATAGTAATATCGCATATTATGATGTCAAACCGCAGAGACAGAGTTTTTCTTGAAGTTAGTGAGAGTAGTTTTCCGTCATCGTGCTTCTGGAGTCAATGCAAATCCAATACATTGGCCGTACCAGGAAATACATCTAGTGTCGTAGTGGGTTGCCTGAAATAACCACCCGGCAGACTTTTAATACGAAACCATAATAGTTTCAATTACAAAATTAGCAGGGGACCCATTGCCACTGGACGAATTAACATGGGTTTGGAATGAGGCAAATTTCGGTTTTTGAAGCTAGTCTGGATAGGGAGCTGACGAGTATTTGATCCGATTTGGCAAACCATCCGGACGAAGGCAATTGTAGGGATTCACTCTCGCCAAAGCTGAGCCTAAGGAGGCCCTTGGCTATAGCGATACGGTGCTTCCATGTCTAGTGACTCGCATTCGCAAGCAGGTCGATCTTAGTAAATGGAACTACACAAAGAAAAACAGATTGCATTCCATTGTGTTTAAGGTGCGTCTGCGTAAGCCAGGATGGCCTACCTATTGAGAACGGCAGATACGAGGTCGACCGGGCATCTGCAGACGATATGCAGTGCAGTGAGTACCGCTTTGAACTGAGACGTACACGAATTCGCAGCAGCCCAATGGCGTTCTGCTCTGCAAACTGTTTTCGTCTTGCAGCTTGCGCAAGGGACAAGGCAGATTACGCAGCTAAAGGTTGGCTGATTGGCAGAAGCTTTACCTGCGACGCTAACGGAAACTACAAGACTCTGCATGCTTAGGCTCCGTTTGCTTCTGTGCCGACCCCGCGGCGGACAAGAAGGCTCGGCAGCAGTTCGGTTCGGCCGCGGTCACGATTGGCCAGTTGAAACTGCTAATGCTGACAACCAAGCTGACTCGAGCAGCGTCGCTACGTGTGTCAATAAAGGGTCTGCAAATCTATTCTCCGCCTATGATGGAGTGATGGCTGAACTTAGCGGAAGTGTAGGTGACATGAGGTACGGGCCTTTTTACAGTTCTTGGGCTTGCAACAAAACAGCTCGGGAGTGGTTTAGGAGACATGACCCGATGGCTGCCAATAGAGGTACTAGCTACAATCAGCAGTAAGTAGAATCCTTCTCTGAGAGGAGCGGAGCCCTTTAAATCATGACTATGGCGAGTCGTATAAGAAAGTTGGCTTGCGCCCACGCTGGTCATGACCTGAGGGAGCTAGACGTATATATTGAGCGCTACAGATTTAGCTTTTCAACGTACAACCATAAGCGTCAGTGATTGGCGACGGCCCGAGAATTCCTACAATGGCAACCACAAAGCGACGTCGATCATACAGTTAATGTATCCAACAATTTAACCGTAATGTGCTGCATAGTGTCTTGTCTAAAGAATTTTTTCAGTGGCATTTAAGAGAACGGTTTTCGATCCAGCCGCCGCAGCTACTAAGACAGCACGTTTGAGTAGGTTGCTATGACAATGACGAGTTTTCATTGGCTAAACGAGCAGCTGACGCCATTCAAAATCGTTCTTGGTCGGCAGATCTGGCACGTGTTGGCTAGGCCGGTCTAGGTCGGCAGATCTGCCAGGCACTGGCTGGCTAGGCCAGTGTCTTGTAAATTTTGGCTTGGGCAGCTGCCATCAGTGCCGAGGGCCCAGCATGCTCCAATCAATCAGCTTCTGAAATTGAGTTTTCTGAGGGTGCTATATCAAATGTATAATTTTTATTATTATTATTTAATGCTGAATAGGATTGGTTATCACATCCCGCCCACTTTGTGGCCAGTTTTTAGTTGAAAAATCTGGAAGAGGCATCATGATGTTTCATTCAATACTACTCGCACCAATTCGATTTCTCAACTTTTCCAATCATCTAGTTTTTTGGCACGGTACTGTTGCAATGATTTTAAGAGAGCCGATAATAACTAAAGATATAAAGCAACAACAATGGACCCGTGCGAATACCAATAAATGGAGCGAATACCCGTCTCAACATTCCATGCGCGTGGGATGCCTTTGCCTCACGCGCGTAGCATTATGCACTTTCACGTGCTACATAAGAGGAAATACAAATTAAAGAATTGTATACAGCGCAGTGTATTGTAGCATAATGTAGGTACTCAGCATGGACTCATGTCAGTCAGACTGTGGCTGAGCCACGGGGAGGAGGCGAGTCTGAAAAAGAGCAGCTCTCACTGACGGCCATGTTCGCGGGCATTCAGCTTCACTTGGTTGTAACTAACGCGACTTGATCCACCAATGTGCGATCTACCCATGTGCGATCTGCCCATGTTGGGATCTGCCCATGTTAAAAATGCCGCCGGGAAGATAACCTGGCACCCGCTATTTATAAGTCGGAGCGAGCGATGGTGCTACTCCGACAGCGAGAATGAAGTATAATTAGGGGCGAAAATATGATGCAGCTTAAAAGCAACGACACTGACAGAAGACGCGAACTAGTGAGTACGCCTACTCAGACGCTTTATTAACCAGCATGGCTAGGCAGGAAGGCAAGGCAGGAAGGCAAGGCAGGAAGGCAAAGCAGGAAGGCTAAGAAGGCTAGGCAGGGAAGGCTAAACAGGAAGGCTAGGAAGGCTAGGCAGGAAGGCAGGGAAGGCTAAACAGGAAGGCAAGCGTAGGAATACCATAAACCGAGGGTTTCAAGCGACTTAACGAGACCCTGAGAATGGCCAATGAATGAACCCTATGAATGGCCACCGAGAGGAGACTCCTTGACAGAAAACAACCTCACTAGTTTCAGGGTTCGGCTTAAGTAGCTCAAGCGAGAGAATGCCCTTCAAGAGAAGCGAGTGATCTACTACTACGCCTACGCCGACGAAAAGCTAACTGTAATTTGAACAGCGAAGCTGTGTGTGCTGTGGCTACTACGATAGCAGCTTGTATTTTGTTGACCTGTAGAGTTCGGGTTAACAAGAGACTGCGACAAATAGCGACACAGCTGAAATCTCCACGTTAAACTTCAGAAACTGTGGTTTTAATTCCAAATTATTGAGAGCGATGTTATGGTTTCACCCTCCAAATTTTATGCAGTTGGGCATTCTTGTGCTATGGCCGCAAGTGAACTGGACCAGCCAGCCTTTATTCGCATTCGAACGGCGATGCAGCTGCCATTTCAACAATATGAATCTCGCGAAACTGCGGTTTTGATTCCAAATTATAGAGGCCAGTATGCCGAGTGTACCTAGCAAATTTCGAGCAATTGCGCTTGCACTTCTCATGCTATTGATTCCAACGACCCAGCCCAAGCAGCAAAAATGCTGAGACTACATCAAAGCTACCATTTCCACAAAAAGCTTTGCCTAACTTCAGTCTTGATTTCAAATTATAGACATCATTTTTATACGTTCACCCCCTGGATTTCACGTGATTGCTACGTGCGTTCTCATGCTGTAGCCTCCGACGGCCCGGATATAATGACAGCCCTAAATAGTTTAACTGCGATACCGCTGCTATTAAAACACAAAAGCTTCATGCAACTGCGGTTTTGATTGCAAATTATAGACAACAGCGTTCCACGTTTGCCCAGTAGAGTCATTGAGTTTTCGCATTCTCCTGCCATGGCCTCTAATGGCACGGGCCAGCCAGCCTCATTGCGCAATCGAACAGCTGCCATTTCTAGACAAAGCTTCTCGAAACTGCAGTTTTTGTTTCGAACAATAGACAAAAGTTGTTTCAGGTTTACCAATGAAATGTCTTGCGATTTCGCTCGCGCATTCTCGTGCTCGTGCCTCCGCTGGTCGTACCCGAATGGCAGCCTCAAACATTTGAACTTTTATTAGGCTGCCGTTTCCACAAAACCCTTGCGCAACTGTAATGGATTTCAAGTGATAGGCAACAGCATGCCAGGTTTACAGACCAAATTTAAGCCGATTGTGATTGCGCGTCCTCAGGCTATGGCCTCCGATGGCCCGGCCCAACTGGCAGCCCTAAACCGTCAAACTGCGGTACAGCTGTCTTTTCAGAAAAAAAAGATTTGCTCAAATGTGGTTTTAATTGTAAATTGTAGCAAGCGGTTTACCCGATTTACCCACCAGATGGCACGAGGTTGAGCTTGGGTGTTCACATGCTCTAGCATTTAATGGCTCGAACCAGCCAGCCTGCCTAAATAATCGAACTGCTATACAGCTTCTGTTTCCACAAGAATTTCGTAACTGAAGTTTCGAGTCCACATTGTAATTATCAATGTTCTGGGCTTACCCGCACAATTTCGAACGATTGAATTGCGATACAGCTGCCATTTCTATAATAGGCGTCGTGGAATTGCAGTTTGAATTTCACATTATATAAATCATTGAGCCGAGTTAACCAAATAAGTTTCATAGCGTAGCGCATGGGCGTTCTTAGGCTATCTCACCTCCGATGGCCCGAGGCGAGATGGCCTCCCGGCGTGTTTGAATTGCGATGCTGCAGTCATTTACACAGTCGACGTATCGCAACTGCGACGGTTTTTAATTCCACGCTCAAGAGAACAGTGCTCCGGCTTTACCAACCGAATTTCGTAGCATCGAGCGTAGACGTTTTTTATGCTATAGCCTGCGAAGGCGAAGGGATATTGCGAGAGGCTATTGCGGGAGAACGCGAACGCGAATGCAATGCTGTGGAATTTGATTGGTACACCGGAATACTGTTTTCGATAATGTGGAATCAAAGCCACCACAATTGCGAATGCTTATTGTGGAAATGGCAGCTGTATCGCAGCTCTTTTTTTTGGGAGGCTGGCTAGCTCGGACTATTGGAGGAGGCCCACAGCAGGAGAGCGAGCTAGGGCAATCGCGACATTTGGTGGGCAAATGTGGAACACCGTTTGCTATATTTGCAATGAAAATCGCTTTTTGAAGAATAATTTGAAATGTAAGCTGTCCCGCAGTTGGCGGTTTAGTACCGTTATTTAGGCCGGGCTATCTTTGAGAACGCGAATACATAATCACGCGACATTTGTATGCAAACATGGCGTACTGTTGTTTGTCATTTAAAATAAAAACCATAGTTGTGCAAGGCTTTTTTTAGAAAAGGAAGCTTGAAATGTATTTTCAAGTGGAATGAAAATTTCTTTAGTTCATATTGCATATCCAGATTTTATTTCTTTTTTTGAATGGTGTGGCCATTAACTTTTGCCTGAGAAAGATTGAGAAACAAAATTTTATTGATAGCTCATTTTATTTATTCTTTGAGTAATTCATTCATTTTATGAGGCAATGAAAATTCTTTTAGTCACATAAAGTATATTCATACGAATTTATGCTTATCTGCTTGTGTACATTTTTCTAAGGAGAGATACGTAGCTTTGACCAGATTTTCGAAAAGGTCCATGAATGGAGAGTCGGTTTAGCACCAATTGCCTAGGCCTTGTGAGTGGTGCAGCAGTAGCAAATTTGATCTCTTGTCTTGCATTCCAGGATTGCGGTCATCCTAATTAAGATAAAATAGAGTAGTAATAATAATAAACATTATATTAACAATAGATTTTAATGGCTATGTAAGAGAACTTGTTATTTTTCAACGTAGTTGAAGAGCAGTGCCAAAATTGTGGCCTACATGGTCAAGAGTACCACATAAAACTATTTCACGCATATTTAACACGGCATATAGATCACTGCAACTACTGCAATTACATTACTGCATTACAGCACATTGATTACTGCAATTACTGAAATATGGAGTACCTCAGGGCTCAGTGCTAGGTCCGGTTCTTTTCACGGTTTATACTCTGCCTCTTGCTGACGTGATTGCCAAGCACAATCTAGGCTTTCACTTCTATGCCGATGACACTCAGGTGTACCTTTGCTTTGATCCCTCCCAGCCTTCGAGTACCTCGAATTCTCTCAACTCACTTGCTGCATGTATTGATGATATCCGCACATGGATGGCAGCAAATTGTCTAAAACTAAACGATGATAAAACTAACTTACTAGTTATGGGCAAACCCAGTGTGATTCAGAAATTGGAAAGGCTGACGCTCAAATTGGCTCTGCCAGCTTATCTCCCATCAAATCAGTTCAAAATCTAGGTGCCATGTTCCAAAGTGACTGAAGTTCTTGCGAACATCGTATACGGAAACGATACAGCTAAGACCTGTTTAAAGTTATTCTGATTGTTATTTGACCGTAGCGCGTAAGAAATTACGTGCCTATGGACATCTAAACGCTTATCGCTTCGGGCTGCTGGGTCTCCCACGCCGGCGGCTGCCTTAGCTTTGCCGGCGGCTAGTAACCTGCTTGTTAGTTATGATCGTCAGCAGCTGTTATCGCTTCGTCATCGCATATCTAATGCATTCGTAGATATTAATGTTGTTGCTCAGATTCATGAACTATGCATTAACAAAAGAAAAGCACCCCGTAGCCGCCGCAGTGGCTGGAACCGCCAGGTCAGACGCCGCTCGTTGGGCGGAACCTGCAAGCTGAGTACCAGCTCGTTCGGTATTCCTAGCATTGTCTCGAACCGCTCAGCACGCTCCCCCACTTGCGTCACTGTAAATCTCTCTAACTTAGTGGTCATCAGGCCTGTTGTAACCCCATCGGCCAGACTTAACGCTTGCCTTTGGAATCCTCGCTCGATGTGCAATAAACCTCTAGTAATACGCGACCTTATTTCTGAAAATGGTATCGACCTGCTCGCCCTAACTGAAACTTGGCTGAAATCGATAAACTGTCCGACAATTAAAGACGCAACTCCATCTGGTTTCTCGTTCTTTCACACCCCTAGATCAATCAAAACTGGAGGTGGAGTTGCTATTGTCGTGCGCTCGAAATTCAACTTCAAGCCATTTGCGGTACCCTCGAAGCAGTGTTTTGAATCAATTGTCTTGATTTCACCCGAAAACAAGCTACCGATAGTGGCAGTAGTCTATCGCCCTCCAGGTACAAAATCCTCCTAATTATTAAACACCAGCTTTTAAAGATATTTGTAAATGGTATAATATATAGAAATAGTTAATATAGCCTAGTAATGATAGCATACTTTTTGATTAGATGCTCTCAAAAGTAATCTCCCACTAGGTCCCTTCCATTTGTTAGTGTAACGCCGAAGGCTCGGCGGAGTAGGCTTAACCTGCCTGCCGCTTACCTAGCGGCGTAACCTACCGCCCAATGCCGTTCGGTGCGCGTCTACGCACAATAAGCAGGCCGCCACGAAACGAGCGTTTCTGGCGCTGACCTACTCACCGTTACTAAAGGGGGTCGTGAGTCCGCGGCGTGAATTGGAAAGCGAGACACACAAATTTGGGATTTTACTTAGCTTTATTCGCTAGCGCACAAAGTCGCTGCGCGTCCAGCTCAGTTTAATCTCCACACTCCTCGCACGCTCTCAACAGCACAAGCACTCTTGCGGAGGGAATGCGTCTATTGTGGGGAAGGACTCGAAGAAGATGAGGAGCCCGAACCGGAGCCTAGACCCTGACTGGAGAATTAGGGCTCCGCTTCCACCTTAACGGCAGGAATACCTCACACACTACCTCAAGCACTCTTGCGGAGGAAATACGTCTCCACACTTAGGCTACCTGCGTCTCTAGGGGGAACGGCCTAAATAGGCGAAGGAGCCCAAACCCACGGAATATCTCACCCACCACACCAACTACGTCTAGCTCGCACCGGCAATCCTTATATACCGAGACCACGTGCGAGCGTGCACACACAAAACCCAAAAGAAACACAAAATGCTAGCTCGGGCGCAATATGACCGTATTCGGTGGAGTCCAACAAATCCTCCTAGCGCTGTCTCGTCCTATCCCATCAATTGCCGGCGAACAGCCCGCCACCCTCCCTCGCTTACAGAGAAACGAGTCCGACGGCGTCGAAGCGACGCCGAAGAGAGGAGCCGAACAAAAGACCCAGACCGAGCGTCGCTCGATTCTTAAATACCTAGCTGAGACAATGGGCAAGAGCTTAGTGGTATTGGGCCTGACACTGCGGCCAGGAATTAATACCGTCACTAGGCCATTGGAAGGGCACCCCTGTCCAGCTTGAATGCCGAATAGGTTCCAGGCGATTCTTTTTGGACAGAGTTACGGCCGAGGTTGACAGGCCAGCCATCATCAATCAGCAGCTCCCACGGGTATCAGACCAATTCTAAAGGCCGAATCGCCACCGCTGGTCTCAGAGCTTCCCTAGTTTGCTCTTAAACTCTTGCTCTCTAACCACACTGGCGCTCCTCTTTGGCTCACTGATCCAGGACAAAGGAGTTTTCGCCCACCGAAAAGTTCTGTTCGCACTAAAATAAAGCCAAGGCCAGCGCGGCGCTACATTAGTCTCAACGCCTCCAGGCGTCGATTTGCCAACTTTAAAATCCAATTGCATTTTAGGCCAAAAGTGACAACCGTTACATGCAATTATTATTAATTTAATTTCAATGTTAGTTTATTATATTTTTTGCTTAACCACAGTTGACTTATTAATGCAGGACGAAACTAGACGTACTATTGTTCCGTCCACACCAGCCAGGCAATGCAATATTTCTTCTTGGCATAACAGTAATTGATTTAGAATACAGAAAGCCACTTGAATATATTTAATCGTATACTTGCAAAAATTATAGTTGCGCAATTTTTTAGCTCGCATTTTTCGGAGTTGCTCGCAATGTGTGCTTTTGACGGCAAGCTTGTGTCTTGCTCGCTTTCGTTACGGCGCCATGCGGTGCAGCTATTCAAACCGGATGCGACCTCGCGACCCTGGGGCATTCCATTAAGGCGCCGCTTGGCCTCATTTCGTCCACCGCACGCGTGCAGCGCCGCCGCGTCTTGGCCGCGGCCGTACTCGACCATCGGAGCTTCGGACTCAGCGTAATTGGACGACGTTGGACGTAGCTAGAGCGGCCGTTCGTGGCGCTTCGTTTGGGTCACGTTCTTTGGTGGCGTCGTTCAGCGACATAGCTGGGTACGTGGCCGCCCATCTGCTAGGTCAGGTCGCCGTCGTTGTCTGCTGTCACCGCATACGCAGCGGCCGCGATACGCAGCGCCTTGCGCCGCTGCCGTACACGCTACACGCTGCCGTACCTGCCGTACCGCCCCCCCCCCACGAGCCCGGCGGTACTCGGCGAGCCCATCGCACCGGGCCGACCGGTAGGACCGTTTGGGTCGCCCCGCGACTGGATGGGGCGGCTGGCTCGGCCTGCAAGCCAAGCGGCGCGCGAGCCGACGGCTTCGTTTGCTACTCTGTAGCCAAAAATGTCGCCCGTCATTCCGGAATCGAGTCGCTGCGATGGTGGTCGCACTTAACTCTAGAATCGGGTTTCGCCTCACATTGACTGGCTGGAGACAGGTTTTTGAATCCGGTCAGTGTGATTTGCTGTTGATTTTTCAACTATCATACGGAAGCGTAACTAATCCCAAGAGTGTTCGAAGCATTACTAGTAGGGCGCGAGCAGAGCAACTCGGGCGTGCTCAGGCAAGCCTTACCGTTCGCCCTACTTAAAGAGAATAATAGTAGTAATAACCTGTCTTCTGTATTCCACCCTGAGAGAACCTAATGTCTATGGAGGCGCTTTACAACTCGCTGCACGAGGATTGATAACCGTGGGCTAATGACAAGCACAGGATCAAGCTTTAAAAAGCTTGGAAAAAGACATGCATGTTACGCTTGTATTCACATGTCAATGTACACAGAAAAAAGCACAGGGGAAGACACTCTGAGTCGCTTACTTTTAGGGCCCCTGGCCAGCAATATGCACCGAATCCTATAAATAATGCAATTTCAATTGGGTCGCAGGAAAAGTGGAAGAGCCGATATACCTATCAGAGATTTAAAATATTACAAAGTCAACGCATGTGGTCACGGGGCCAGAAGTGCGATCCCCAAAAGATTTCCATTTAGTCCGAGGAACGGTGAGACGGCTAGGAACGAGAGATGGGAAAGCACACCAGAAAGAGCTTGGAGGTCAGATAGGACAGAGGTCGAAAAGCTGCAAGCCAGAGTAGCGATCTGAAAAAAAAATAATAATAATAATTCGTTTTATAGCATCCTCAGAGAACTTAATTGCTTTCTAAGCAGTTTTCCATTTCCTGCAAAGAAAGCATGATCGAATGGTTAGTGGTAGCATGCTCAATGTCAACAAGCATTACACGGTTAGAGGTCACATGCACCGGGTCAGCATGCAAATAGGGTTAGTGGCAGCACGAAGTGTCAGCACGCATAAACACACATAGGGCGAATCACAGACTCGGTAAATGCTGTGATAAATACATGTGCTTTTGGCTCCTTTTCAAATGTCAGGTCCGGGGATGTCGTGACGCTAGTCGGAAGTGAGTTCAAGGCTTCAGGAGCATATGAACTAAAGGCACGGTCTCCAAAGGGTTTGAGGTTCGTGCAAGGTATAGGTAAGCTCTTAAATTCCGAAAAGCGGGCGGTACTGTGCTAAGCCTGATCGCGAAGTGGATCTGACAGGTAGGCTGGAGCCAAAAAATAAAGGGACGTAAAAGTGAGTGACGGAACCTCGAAGTCGATGCCTTGCTTGACCGGGAGCCAGTGCAAGTCAGCTAGAAGTGGTGTGTTGTGGCAACCGCTTCGCTCACGACAGATAAACCTAGCTGCAGAGGTTTTCACCAGCTGTAAGCGCATGATTGCACAGGGTGGTAGATCGGCAAGCAGTGAGTTACAGAAGTCGAGACGGGATGTCAAAAATGCTTGGGCCAATTTAGACGTGGTATTTGTGTCTAAACAAGCCTGAATTTCAGGAATGCCATGTAGGTGAAAGTAGGCAGACTCTTGACTATGGAGCTGATGTGGTCGTCTAATGAACGGTCACTTTAAAAAACGACAGCTTGATTTCATTCAGGTTCAACAGGAAATGTGCTGGCAGAGCACATTTCCTGAGCGATTTTGAGTGCTACGTTTTCCAATTTCTGAATCCCACTTGGTTTTCCCGTAATTAGTAAGTTGGTTTGATCATCATGCAATTTGAGAATGTTTGCTGTCATCCATGTGCAGATGTCATCAATACACGTAGCAAGGGGAGTTGAGAGAATTCGAAGTGCTGGAGAGCTAGGAGAGATCAAAGCAAAAGTACAACTGAGCGTCATCTGCATGAAAGTGAAAACCTGGATTGCTCCTGGCAATCACATCGGCAAGGCGTGAGTATAAGTTGTGGAAAGATCCGGACCAAGCATAGAACCCTAAGGTATGACGTTCTTCAGAGATTCTTTGAATGATCTTATTTCACTCAAATAAATACTCTGGAGTCTCCCATTGAGATAGGACCTGAACCATTGCATTGCAGTGCCAGTGATTTTCCCCAGTCGAGATGAGAGGCACTCAAGACGGACTTGGTGATCGATAGTATCAAAAGTTGCCAAAAGATCGAGCAAAACAAGCAGGGATACCATGCCTAAGTCTGCATTCCTAAGCAGGTCGTTATACACCCGAAGCAATGCTTACTCTGTGGAGTGATTTGCTTTAACACCAGACTGGAACTTACTATAATGGTTTGATGTTTCAATGTATGGTGTTCAGCTGGTCTGCCACGACTCGTTTCAGTGTTTTATGATAGGAACGTTAGAATGAAGACTAGGCGGTAGTGGCTCAAATTTCTCTTGGTCAACGTTGCTTTCTTGAATAGCGGCCTGACTACAGCTTTTTTGAAAGGCGCTGAGACATGACCTGATGCGAATGACATATTTATGGTGCTAGTTGTGCATGGCAGCAGCAGGTCTGTGCAGCGAAGAAGCCGTACAGTAGAAATAGGGTCCAGATGACTAGTGGTCTTCTTTGATTGGGATATGAACCTCAGCACGAGGTCACAAGTGGCCTCCTTGAATGTAGACATTGAGTTGCTGTATGGAGTTGAGGGGCAGGATTCCAGGACTCTCTGAGCTTGTCTATCTAGTTGACAAAGAAGCTAGAGAAGCGATCATCCCAAGGATCACCTTGTGAGGAGTTAAGATGGGAGAGGTTAAGGAGATGGTTGATCGTAGACATCAGCATTTTTTATTATGCATCTATGATTCAACTACGTTTTTATAGGAGCTCGACTTGGTCTTTGCTAGGATTGAAAACAGCAGTCTGCATATACCATTCGATGGATAGTCGGTTGTGATCTGTTGTATGCTTTTTTAAGCTTGCGCTCATTAGACCTTGCTAGTTTAATGTCAGTGATAAACCAAAGCCCGTCTGGGCGAGGGCACGTTGGGGTTGCGTCGTAATTGGTCGGGCGGTTGACTGCTTTTAGCCATTCCTCGGTTGAGGCGTACGGGTCGATGCCATTTTAGAATGAAGGTCGCTTAGTAATAGAGGTTTTGCACAAAGCTAAAGGACGTGCAAAACATAAGTCATTCCTCGCCGGGTTGATGAAGGTTTTGGTGTACTAGTGTTGTATGTATATGTTGAGATCGTAATAGAGAATGCATACCCCAGCCTATGGCAGTGACTCGCTTAAATGTTGTTGTCTGCTGGTATTAGGCTGAAGGAGGCCCTCCCGACCTTGACTGACCAATCGAGGCGCAGCGTTCCTGCTGCTGGCGTTAGCAACAGCGTTGGCCAATCGGAGCGCAACGTCCTGGGGCGTTGATGACGGAAGCTCCGATTAGATTAGAACGTCTGCGAAGAGTCATTGATTAAACGTGGTCGAGTTCGGTTATTTTCCGAGTGCTCCGAGTCGTTTGCCGTTTGGCAATGCGCGCACACACACGCTCACAACATCTACAAAAACTAATTCCGACCCTCCTGTTGTAAGACAGTTTGGCTCATTCGTGGTAACAACATTCCGATCGGCGAATGCCCGCTTATTGGCACATTAACGTTGTGGCGGATGTTCCTCTCTCTTTAAGAGATAGTAGGTCATTCCCCATAGGTGGGTTTGAATCGTGTGCCTGCATATTGGTGCCCGGTCCATGGCCAGATCTCGTCCATCTGTAACCGCGAAGATGCTCGTGCCCCGGTTCTCTACCAGTGGACAGCGTAGTGCATCGGTTCAGCCCACAACTGAGTGCAGAAAGCAACAGTTTACTGTGGGCCTTACAGTAGTGGTTACGCGCTGCCGGCGCAAGCGCTTTACGCGGCGCGAACCGGACCGACGGAGGTAACTTCGTGAGAACTCCCGAAGCCCGACTACAATAAGCTACCACACGCCTGCGTCGCTAGCGATGGTCCCGACCCCGAAGGCGGACCGCTACAGCACCTCAAGATATGAGCAGCTAACCGAGTAGCCTACAGAACACAACCACACATTTTAAGTTGCACTTAGCTGTTCGTCGCCGTAGGTTCGACTCTCGTGCTCTCGAGGCGTAGTCTCGAATCGACTACCGAAGCTGCAGCCCCGAGCTCTGTCAGTCGTCTCGTTTATACTCTCCCTTTCCCCTCTTGACCTTGAGCATAGCTGCCACTTTCTCTGACCCCAGCTCTTGGTGTCCGTCCTCGGCCTATTCCCTTCCACCTGTAATTTATTAGATGGCCCCTTCACCAGCTTGCCATCCTTTCGCTCTTTTGTCTAATGGAGTACAGTAGTCGGTCCACGTCCTGACCGCTCTTTGTCTGACCAAAGCTCCATTCTAACCTGAGCGGATCTCACTGTCAGGCTGACACCTCGCTCCGCTTCCGGTTAACTAATGTGTCCCCTACCCAACACTTCTTGGCTAGTCCGCCCGCTACGGGTTGCTCTGGGTGCTCTAGTCAGACCCACTAAGGCAGGGGCTAGTATCGCAGCTGGCCTGAGAGCTTCCCCAGTGCACACCCAACCTGTCAAAGAGAGTTCACTCTGCCGCGGCCGCAAGTATATCAAATCTGTCACAGAAGTTCTTCATTGGTATGTGTGTCTCACTTCAGTATGACCAGCAGATGTTACGTTGGAGAGCTTCTGTAGCTCGCTCCAAGCTCGCTCCGAATGCGGCTCGCTTAGGGTAACCGGCAGACTCCATCTAGCACCCTAGTTCCGTCCAGAGATGAGATGCTCGCCTTTAAAGACAACGGTCGTGGTCTCGAGCCCTGCAGCGGATCGTTGGAGATTAAGTTCTCTTGGGGTGCCATTCAAAAGACGTGTACACTACATGCACAGCATATTTCATGCACCAGATAACCGTTTCTTATCTACAAAGCACCTCTCGAGCGTGTAGTTAACTGTCTTACATTTTCGCCTAGTTTAACTCACGTGAGATAAGGATTGAATGTGCGCATGGAATTTAACTCGTGAAGCGCCGGAAACTGACTCAGCCGATGTCATCCGCCTAGCAGACGCTCGGTAGTTGTATGCCGGCGTCCTAAATCGTCCAAATTACGACTACCAATGTACTCGTTATTCGCGGCACCTTAACTATAATGGCCTGGAAATGGTTGTGTGATAATCCATGGTTGTGCAGTATAAAAACCGAAGCCGTTCAGTCAGTTGAGTTGAGCCGAGCTGCGCTCAAGGCTTTTGAGCCGTACGACGGTTGTCGCACGTTGTGACTGCTGGCGGACGCCTTGCAGCCCTCCGGCGCTGTCGAGTAGACCTGTCTCCGCCGCCACGGTCAAGCAATGTCTCTTATCATACGAGCGCCCTTCGTTGCTGCCGTTGTCAGCCACAACGTCGGCGTACAACGTGCCTACATAGGCTCAGCCTCCGCTCGCTCGTCTTTTGTTCCGATTCCGATCGGATCAGAGTTCTTCGCCTACGAGGGAGGCCGCATTTGTAACATTTGCTGAGACCACGGGGCCATGAATAACGAAAAGACATTTGGTGAGAGCTCTTGTTACGTACCATTTCGTCTCCTAATTGCAAGTCTGGAGAACATGCCAATTAGGACCGCTACCGCTCGTAGCTAGGATCCCGTGAACTCCCGAACCGTTCGGTCGTCTGCAACAGTCATCCTGGTAAGCAGGCGTGTGAGCAGAGTGTCATTTCTCAGTGCGGAAAACGTTTTTATGTGCCTTAGATTATCTTCAGACAGAAAAATGAGGTCTAACTCTCCAATGACCCAGCGTTGCAGTTATATTTGGCCTATCTCTTTTTCGAAGCAGCTTCTGGCAGGTTGTTTAACGGGTCAAGTTTACGCTCGCTCTCCCGTGATTTAGCCAGCGTACCTCAAGTGTCAAGGTCCGCACTGAAATCAGTAAGCAGCACAAGGAATCGAAAACTGGTGTCAAGGAGAGCCATTTAACGCTATCTACAATCTTCTGGAGTATGTCGAAACATCGATCCCTAATATTCTCCTTTCATCAATGTCACCGGTTCGATTCGGTCATTCATAAATAATAATGGAAAATTAAGGTACTCGGATTTAACCGTCCATATGTATAGCCTTACCGGTTAACACAACCGCTTGCAGTGGGAAATATAAGATCGGCCACTTCAGGACTGGAATCCGCGACCTGGGTCGTGGAGAGCTTAACCGTGGGCTAAGACCCAGGAGAAGATATAGTATGTAGACTTAAAAAAAAAGAATCTCTGTGCAGGAGTACCGTTGGTCTCATTTTAAGAGGAGACGGGTGAAGTTTTTAATAACGGCAGCAGCCGATCTTAGTACGCTGCGGGTAAGCTTTAACCCGTGTGGACAGAGAAGAAATACTCAATGACAGTGTACAGCTCTTGTGGTTAAAGGTCTGGTTCTTCTGACACATAAACCGTGATTAGAATCAGTAAATGCTCGTATTTCTTATAAAGCTGTCTATTCGACCTCAGAAATTAGTAAATTGAGTTTCGTTGATGCCGTATATCATTCGAAGATGCTCGCAGGAGTATGTCAGTATATGTCTATATGTCTATGTCTAGGGCCTCTCATCTCGCCTGCGAATGGTACTGCATTTATGGTTTAGGTCCTATCTCAGTGGGAGGCCAGAGTATTGATGGGAACGGAAAGTGATCATCCGGGGAACAACTGAAGCATTGGGTACATTAAAGCTCTTTGCATAGGCCTCTTTTCACGGTTTCTACTCTTCCTCTTGCCGATGCCAAGCAAGTATGTTTCAGAATTTGGAAAACCTAACGCTCAAAATCGGCTCTGCCAGCATATCTTCTACTGAATATACACAAAATTAAGGTGTCCTGTTCCAAAGTGACCTTTCATTAGACGCCCTCATAAACTCGACAATCAAGTCTGCCTTCCCTCAACTACATAACGTCGCAAAAATTCGGGCTTGCTTAGACAGGGAAACTACATATAAGTTGGTCCTTGCATTTGTGACATCCCGTCTTACTTCTGTAACTTACTGCTTTCTGGTCTACCAATCTGTGCTATCAGGTGCTTAAAGCTGGTGTAAAACTTTGCAGCTAAGCTTGTCTGTCATGAGCGTTGAAGTTACGACATCAGGCCATTTCTCGCCGACCTGGATTGGCTGCCAGTCAAGCAGAGCATCGACTTCAAGGTTCAACCTTTAGGTCTAGTCATCGTTTGGCACCAGCCTACCCATCAGAACTGCTCCCCCTCCAGGCGAAGAGTCGTATCATCAACCTCATCATCTGGATCCAGTCGCTTAGCTACACCTCGTACGAGCCTCAATTACATGAAGACGGCACCTTCAGTTCGTATGCTTCCAAAACCTGGAACTCACTTCAAACTGTCGTCACGACATCCTCTGACTTGACGAAATTTAAAAGGAAGCTAAAAGCACATATTTATCACACAATTTAGTGGGCCCATGCTATTCGTTCTGTGTGTGGTTATTCGTGCTGACACTGTGCATGCTGCCACTAACCCTATTTGCGTCCTGACCCTGTGCATGTCACCTCTAAACATGTTATGCTTGCTGTCATTGAGCAGGCTACCACTAAGCATTCGACCACGCCTCCTTTGCAGCATATATAAAGTGCCTAGAAACAGATTAAGTTCTTTGAGGACGCTTTACAGATATATTATTATTTAATACTGTTACGAGTCTATCTATGTGACCACGACATCCATTATAAGTGGCCGACGAAGCGGTCAAATTCAGCACCTTGAGGCAGCACTCCTGAATACTCCCCCAGCTGACGGCGCCTTTGTCGCCAGTGCGCTATCTTACGGAAAACCTCTGCGGCCGGCGGGATTCTTTGATGGATGGCCTGGCACTTGCTTCTATCTCTGGCTCTCACTATACTGGCTACATATATATATATATATATATATATATATATATACATACATATATATATATATCCTTATATATATATATATATATATATATATATATATATATCAATTCACTCTCGCTGACCTTCTCTTTCTATCGCTATCGCTCTCTCTGTAAAAAATGTGTTTTTTTTTATCACATGCAACTGTGTACAAGTTAAAATTTATGGTATGCTATATTTAGGATCTTTTTCATTGTAGTCGCCTTTTCCATCACGTTTCGTACACTCTCCTTTCCTATCTCTTTTTCATCTCTCTCACAATCTCATTTTTAGTTCTAGCTCGCTTTAACGTGGGCGCCTATCATCAAACGTTCTTGGGCAGTCAACAAGTCAACGAGTCAACAAACCTAAACCCTAAGACATTGTGGAGCTTTTCTTTAGACGACAGTAAGCCCTGGCTGTCATTGCGAGTTGTCTAAAAATTTGAAAGTTAACGTTGATGTCGATAGAGGCTTTCAAGTTGGCAGAGCTTTTTGCTTGTGACGTTATGTAATAGTTGTAGGCGGAAATCTGTGTGGTCACCTTGGTGATTCAAGATCTGGGGGTGTCTAATAGGGGTCTTACTGAGATACAAAATATAAATGCGTACATTTGATGGATTTTATTCATTTTAAGCTACGTATATTTGTCCTGTCGTTAAAAAAAGAATAGAAAGGCAAGCCATCTAAGCTTTATCTGAAAGGCCAATTAAATCAACTTCCAGTAATAGTGGTACATGAAGTCATATCGGGTCTCCCCAGACTTCACTCAACACATGAAAAGCTATCGATGCAGTTGATAAAAAAGATCAACGAGTCATTACGTTTTCGAAGTTGAATACATACCTTTGAATCCAAAACTTGCAAGCATTATACCAAACGACCCATTTATGCAAAGCCGGGAACAAGCAGCTTTGGTGGATTTAGCTGAAGCAGACTTTGGTCTGATAAAGAGGCAATCTTATCAACGGCACAGATCCCCACCAGTGGATCTTGTTAACGACTGGCATTCTGCTTTCCAAATACAGTTGGAAACAAACGAAAAGGCCTGGGGTGGGTTTATTACAATTTTAAATATTTCTAAATATTCAAAACAAGTATTATCTTGATGATTGGTAGCTAAACACGTATTATCGCGGGCAGAAAGGTTGCTTATGTTGCGTTGAGAAGCTAACGTAGCTACCAGCCCACGGTACCTTCCTATGTGCTTTTCCAAGATCGTCCAAGCACGATTTCTTATTTTTCAATTATCCTTGGTTATTATTTCTCTCGCGCCGAGTCGTAAGTAGCATCTGCATAGAGATTATAGTCCTTAAGAGCAGCATATCAAATAGTTGTTAATATTAGTCTTACTGCAAAGTCTCTGCCGTGTCACCAGCACCTTCGAATGTTCTGTCATGCAGCTCTTTGTTTGCAGTGAATCATGAAGATTATTATCGGCGCATCTCTGGCACTACTTGCTGCCGTGTGGTGGACATTCTTGGGGAAATCAAATGTCAGTCAGCCAATACTTACCCATTATGATTATGTCATTGGTGAGTGTGCTGAGTACATCAGCGTGCTTCTGCCAACTCAATTAGCTTCACCTATAATAGCATACTGGAATGGTTCCATTGTGTCCTCCTCCGGTGCTGCAGCTGTCACGTCCGCCATCTCCTTGGCCCATGTCGGGCACTTCATACCTTACCTACTCACAAATGTCTGCCACCCAAAGTAGGATCGCTAGCTTTTAGGGCGGGCCCAAGGAAGCGACTAATCTATAGCACGTTGACATATATACTAAATGGCGACCTCGAAATCCTGTCGCTCGTGATCAGCTGCTGGCAATCTATGTTTCTAGGAGTTTACTTTGATAGAACTTGCTCACCCGTTAGAGACCCTCGTTCCGCCACTGCAGGAGAGAGGAGAAGAAGAGGGCAAAGATCAGGCCTAAAACGGCATGCCGAGAACGGCAGCGCCCGGGTATAGCCCTTCCCCAGCGGCGGCAGAGAAGTGGCCATCACTGCCACGACAGGAAGGACGTGGGTTTTGACTTGACTGTCTTGTATCGGGATTGACCTCACAGCTGGGCAACCAATTTGGTTGCCAGCGGTTGCCACAACTGCTACTCTTCTGCAGTCAGCTGCGCCATTCTTTAAAAGAAAAGATGTCCCTATAAGCCGTGTGAATGTTCTTTTCCTTAAAAGCATAGTTACACTTAGTCAATAACTTTGCGTTTACTAATGACGTGGACTTTCCACCGTGTTTGAAATTTAGCAATGAAATTTGATGATTTTAATCAGTTATGCAGTTATGATTTCTCTCCATCTGGAACTGATACCCTTCCATCGTTTACTTTTTTGCCGATCTCGTTTGAGCTTGTAAGTTGCGGGCTACAGTGTCGTATGCTTGTCCGATCGTGATTCTGTCCTACACGCAGCTAACCATGGTTTCGATGATCTTTCTGGGCATTGAATTTTTTTCAATTTGTAATTGTTTTATCCTAAGGCATTCTATTGTCTTCCGTGCCCACGTTCTTCCTATGCCACGTGGCGATGACGGAATCGTTAAATGCTTGCAAGTGTTGCTTGCAAAGCGTACGTAGCCCACGATGCGCAGTCCTGCTTGGCTGGACCAACAGTTATTCGAATAAAGTCCCCAGTAGACTGATTGCATTACTCAGTACATGTTTACTGATAAGTTGAAACAATGGGATGTACCTTCTCAACAAGTAACAGTAGATCTCATGTGATAGCTTTGTAGTGAAAACTATCCTCCTACCATAGGCTCTCCGGGACGCCATGGATGAGTGATGCTTTGCTGACGATCGCTTCTATAATCAATTCTGTACACTCTATGGTAGTGGAAGAGCTATTTTACAGTACCATGGTAAAGTAAGTGCCGTGATAAATAGGCACCACCACAAGATGCGTGTTTTTGATGGCGTTTCGAGAAGAGTGCTTCTGGAGCAACCTAGAAACATTCAATTCTGCCTCCGTTCGCCCCTAGAATGAACTGGAGCCACAACTGTCATAGTAGAACTACACTGAACGCCATTCCTACCGGTGCAGAATAATCGCCGGTCACTGCTCACTAAGGAACTATTTTGAGGAAGTCTGGACTGAAGAATTCCGGTGTGGTCGTGTTTTGCAAGACGATACTCAGTGGTATTTGTCATTCAAACCGTCGGAATCTGCTTCGGCAACTGAGAAACTGAATGCTTGCCTTGCCGATATTCGATCCTGGATGTCGGAAAACTTCCTGAAATTAAATGATGATAAAACCAAACTGTTGCTCATAGGACACCCTAAGCGTGTGGCTGGATTAAAAGGCTTTGCTGTTCTAATAGGTGATGCTATTGTGCGACCATCACAACGTGCTCGAAATTTAGGTGTCGTTTTCGACAGCTGCCTCAATTTTAAAAGTTTCATTCAGAAGACTGCCTCTACAACTAGCCATTACATCCGATCCCTATCCAAGATTAGGAGCTGTCTCCCACAGTGGCCAATAAAAAAAATTAACTAGCTCTTTAGTTCTGTCTCGGCTTGATTATTTTAATTCTCTTTTGGCTGGGCTGCCAAAGAAAGCTAGTATGCCACTACAGCGGACAATGAGTATGGCTGTAAGGCTAGTCTTCAAGTCCCAGCGGTTTGAGCACGTGTCTCCTTTGCTGAAAGAGCTAAGATGGATGCCGGTTGATCGACGGTTTCAGAGCAAAGTTCTTACGCTGACCCACAAGGCCCACCACGGCTTGGCTCCTTCGTACCTAGCTGAACTGCTACATCAGTTTCAGCCTGTTCGCGCCCTCAGGTCCTGTGTGGACAATAAATTTGCTGTTCCATTCCTCTGCTTAAAGACAGTTGGCGACAGAAGCTTTAGCTCTGCAGGTCTTAGACTGTGGAACTTGCTTCCACAATTCTTACGCAACGACAACTACTCTCCTACTGCAGACTATAGCACATCCTATTCAGCGGTCCTGAGCTGCTACTTTTATGCTACTCACTACCTCAACTGCTCTCCTGACTCTACTATGCTTCCCACTTTCTCTTTGTTGCGTGAGACGAAGTCTGTTGGCTACCGAATGCCTACCAAAAGCCGCTTAGGCTGTGAGTGCGCTCTAAAAAACTCTCCTGCGTAACACCCACATAGTCTCTGTGGCTTTGTGTAGTTACAGACGGAGATGCATTACATGCGATAGTTTGTCGCCGACGTTGTACAAAAGTCCGGCGCCCTGTGATAGGTGAAGGCAGTAATCGATACTCGGAGCGTTGGAGCTGGCGTGAGCTCTAGGGCACATTGTCGTTGTCATTGTCGTTGGGAGCGCGTCTTTAACAGTCTTCTGCTGTTAAATAGACTTGTATGCATTATGGATATGGACTTGACAAGCAAGGTGCTCGCCGTTGCTGCCGTGTCTCTGCTACTGTTGGCCGCTACTTACCTGCATACATTGGCGAAGCACCTACAAATAATTTGCCGTGCAGCTAGGTCCAGGCGTCACCGTTACTCGTCGATCGTCGGTAGAGACTAGCACCGTTTCAAGCGCTCCGTTTGCCGCGTAGTTATGACCGGAAGTGGTAGCCGCATGCCACGTTTGTCACTGCGCGTTCCCGTGTTATGGCCATCGATGGCCCGGGCCAACCAACCACCATATTCCAATGGCAATGCAGGTGCCAGCTCCACACTAGGCGTCTAGCCGCTGCAGTTGTCACTTCCTTTGGGGAAAACACCGTTTCGGGTTTACCTTCAAAACTGCATGCGACGACGCATAGCGTTTTCTTACTGCGACCTTTAAGGGGAAGCCCGGCCAGTTAGTCTCTCTACATTTTAAAAATGCCATAAATATTTATAAATATAAATATTTATATTAAATATAATTTTTTTAAATATAAATGTATTAAATATAAATATTTATAAATATAAAAATTTCATTTGTATAGCGCCCTAAGAGAACTTAATCTCTATTCAGGCGCTTCCCATATGCTACGGGGCTCGAGCCCACCTTGGTTGGAGCGAGCACCTTAACCGCTGGGCCATAAGCTGCCACCTTCACGATAAGCTTTGCGAAACTTCGCTTTTCAGTCCACGTTACAGAAAACAGTGTTCCGGTTTTACCCACGGAATTACGCGCATTTTTGCATGGGCGTTCTCGCATAGTGGCCTCCAATGGCCCGATCCGCAAAGGAACTTTGAACTGCGATATATCGATTCCATTTCCACACTAGAAGTCATGCAGAAGTCACCTGGTATTAGGAAGGTGAAATCGAAACACCGTGTTCTATAATCTGGAATAAAAACAACAGCTGCACGATGCCAAGTTAGGAAATTGCAGCTATTGGGAAATGGCAGCCGTATCGCAGTTTGAATGTGAAATGAGGCTAGCTGGTCCGGGCCATTAAGGCCATATCAAGAGAACAACCATGGGCGTTGCCATGCCACGAAATTTGACTGCTAAACCCAGAACGCTGCTTTCTATAATACGTTACTAAAACCGTAGTTTCGCAGTGCCTATTATCGAAATGGCATCTGTACCACCGTCTAAAAGGCACGGCGGCCTGGGCAATTGGAGGCCATGGTGGGAGAATGCACAAAATCCTCAATTGCACGAAATTTTGTGTTTAAACCCTGAACACTGTTTTCTGTAACCTGGAATAAAAAGCGAAGCTTCCCAAAGCTTATTTTAGAAATGGCCGCAGCGACGCAATTTCGAAATGTAGTGTGGCTGGCTGGCCCGGAAATTAAAAGCGATAGCATGAAAACGCCAATGCGAAGTGGCTTGAAATGTCGAAAGCATACCGGAACACTGTTTCCATGATGCGAAATGGAAACGGCAAATGCTCTGCGTCTATTGTGGAAAAACGAAAACTGTAGTGCAGTACGTCTATGTAAGGAGGCCCGGGCCGGCCCGAGTCATCGGAAGCCACAGCATAAGAATGCTCTTTCGCTGTGCTATGAAATTTACCCCGGAAATTCACTGCCTTCTAAAATACGAAAAAAAACCGCAGTTGCACGACGATGGTGGAAATATGGAAATGGCAGTTGTATCACAGTTCAAAATTGCATGGTGGCTCAGGCCCATTGCCTGAGAATTGGCATGCGGATGAAAATGCGATGGTGAACCCATAACACTGTCGTCTATGCATTGAATTCAAAACCAGTTAGGCGATGCCTAGTGTGGGAACGGCAGCTATATCGCAGCCCATGTGATTTGACGCTCCGATGGCAAGCAAGTGATGGTACGGAAACATTGAATTTTCAAGAACAGCTGTATTTGGGCTGGCAGTGCGATGGTTCACAGCCGTTCTCTCCTGTGCCAACGTTCTCTCGTGCCCCATCTCTGCAGCCCGTGACTCATCCTCCATTAAATATAAGCTCATCAAACCATATCGCTCAGTAAAACTCGAACTCATCAAACCATGATAAACCCACAGCAGCGCCATAAAACCACAGCCGAAAAATTGTGGATTGACTACTCTTGAAGCCGGGATATCGGAGGCCGTAGCATGTGCTTGCAGAAGGCTAATCGGCTGAAATTTAGTTGGTGAACTTGGCATACTGTTCTCTAGAATTTAGAATTACAACTACTGCGTGAAGAATTTTGAGGAAACAGCTACTGCATCGCCGTTCGAATGTGCGAAAAGGCTGGCTGTCAGGGGCCATTTGGGGCCATAGCATGAGAACGCTGAAGCTCAATTGCATAAAATGTGGTTTAAAACAAAGAATAATATTCTTTATAATTTGGAATCAAACCGTGGTTTTCTGACGCTTATTCTGGAAATGACGGCTGTATCACAGTGTCTCAAAGTTATTTGTGGAAAATAACCACAATAAGAATAATAATATATCTGATTATGTGCCCTCAGAGAACTCAATCCATTTCTAGACACTATATATTATATGTATACTATATATTATATTTGCTGCAAGAGAAGCAAGATCGAACGGTTAGTGGTAACATGCTCGATGTGAAAAAGCATAACACATTCAGAGGTGACATACACAGGGTCAGCGTGCAAAAAATACGGTTGGTTTCAGCATGCACCGTGTCTGCAAGCATGAGCACACAAATGATGAATCGCATGGACCCACTAAATACTGTGATAAATAGATGAGTTTTAGTTTCTGTTTAAATTTCGTCAAGTCAGGAGATGTCGTGAAGGGTCGGAAATAATTTCCACTTTGGGAGCATATAGACTAAAGGCATGGTCTCCAAATTAAGGCTCGTCCAAAATATAGGCAAAAGATTAAATTCAGAAAAACGGATGGTACGATGCTGAGCCTGGTAGGGAAGTGGATCTGATAGTTAGGCTTAAGTGAAAGAATGGAAGGACCTAAAAGTGAGTGACAGAACCTTGATGTCGATTCGCTGCTTGACTGGCAGCCAATTCAGGTCGGCGAGAAGAAGTGGGATGTGGCAACCGCGTCGCTCGCGATAGACTAATGTTGCTGCAAAGTTGTGCACCAACAGTAGGTGCCTGATGGCACAGGCTGGTTGACCACCAAGCAGTGATTTACTGAATATGAGACGGGATGTCACAAATGCATGGACCAATTTAGATGTAGTATCCCTGTCTAAATAAACCTGAATTTTAGCAATGTTGTGTAGCTGAAAGTAGGAAGACTCGACTATGAAGTTGATGCGGTCGTCTAATGAAAGATCGCTTTGGAACCTGACACCTAGATTTCGTGCAGAGTCAACAGTGGATATGCTGGCAGAGCCGATTGTGAGCGTTAACCATTCCAATTTCTTAATCACACTTGGTTTGCCCGTAACTAGTAAGTTGGTTTTATCTTGTTTATTCTATGAGCTGATTATATTGCTTTGCAGTCAGGTGTGCCTCATTTTAACTACTTACATTGAAAAAAATGTGAACCTGCTATGACAAGGTTACACGGACAAGCTCTTTTGTGTATTTATCACCACCCATCAAGATGTCTGCATCTCTCTACTAACAGGTCTTATTGCTATTGCAACAACAAGCATATATTGCAAAACTCACTGGGAAGGTTTTTTCGTGAAAATTGAAACCACCATATGAATCTACTTCTCATCTACTCGCACTGATTAAAATTAAGCAAAGTATCGACTTTAAGGCTCTCTCACTCTCTCTCTCTCACACTTAAGGTCCTTCAATTCTCTTGCTGCGGCCTATATAGCAGGAACATTTCCTAATCTGGCTTTGCATAGTTACATAGTCAGTTAGCACCCTCCTATAGCCTGAAACTCACACTCACAAGCGACCGATATCACGACATCCCCTGAGTTGACGAAATTTATGAAGAAGCTAAAAACGCTCTTTTCCTCCTACCTTTTACTGAATCCGAGTGACTTGTCCTTTGCCTGCTTATGAGTGCTGGCACTGCGAGTGTTATCACTGCCCAATCGACATGCTTCTTTTACAGGATATGTAAATAAGGTAAAAAGAGATGGAGTTTTCAGGAGTTCTCACTGGGCTATACACATATCTAATTATTTTTACTATTGTTATTAATGATTAGTTTATTATCCATTGCATAGCTAGATAAGGAAACTGCATCTGTAAGACTTCTGCCGCGCTTAGTTTGAGGTAAATTTGGCACCTATGGAAGACAGACAAGAAGTTTTGACCTCGTTCCCTGGCCAATGTGATATTTTTTCAGCATTCAGTCCATGGCAGACAACCTCCGGTCAATTTTTATTTTGAAATTACCGATTCGAGGACAGGCAGCTACGATGAGTCACGACACAGCTTCCGGTTAGCCATTCCAATGACCAAAGGTTAGCACCGGTTTTCACCCGCTCTTACAATTCTTGACTACCGGCCTGAATACGTTTCTACATATGCGGACTCTACGTGGGCTAACCTGCCCACGTGCGTCAAAAGACACGGGAGCTATCGGGTTATCTTGACGCTGCAGCAATCAGTAAGTAATGTATAACTGCAATCAAAAGGTGACGCTTTGGTTCTTCCAGAAAAAGTCCTGCTTTGGAAGTCAATGGATTGCTAGAGCTGGGTAGTGTAGGAGAATAGTGTAGTTCATGCGCAGCCACTGAAGGACAAGGACTCTCAGGTGTTGTTGGTGCGGGTGTCACGGCGATGATTCTATCTATGATGGCAACCAGAGCAGGGAAAATAGAATGCTGGATGAGGCAAAGATGAGGTATTTTTCACCCAAACCTATTATTATGCTGATAATTCAGCGTGCACTAGTAAAACGCAAAATATATATATATATATTATAAATACTAATTATTATTATTTTATTTATTTGTGTTTTATTAATTAATTAATTGTATTATTTTATTTATTATTGTTTATTATTATAAATATTATGTATAATATAAGCGTATCCTCACATATTAGGATACGCATGGCTCGGGGATACGTCACGGCTACCTTTCCAATAGTCAGTCGGCTTTGCAATCACACTTCTACTGTTCAGCGTTCAAGCTTCTTGTTGGAAGCCTGGAGCTTGACCAAAAAAATTTACCGAATTAATCATTGATTGATTACTGTTGTTCCTACAGGGCTGAAATGCTGCATTGAATTATCCAACTTTCTTGGTCCTTGACCGCTGAGGCATATTGGTTCTATGTCGTGAGGGTATTAGTCGACTGCAGCCTCTACTGGGTTGACAGTGATTTTTTTCCGAAATTTTTGGCCGAGTTCGATGCTAGCTTTCTTTGCTTGCAGTGGGTGCCGGAAGTGCTGGCTGCGTGCTGGCAAGCAGGCTGTCTGAGAACCCTAACGTCAGCGTTGCGCTTCTCGAAGCTGGCGGCGAGTACACGGACGAATCTTCAATAAGCGTGCCTCTCGCTTATGGCGACACAATGACCAACAAGTTAATCAACTGGAATTACTACACAGTTCCTCAGCAGTCAGCCGGCTTCTCGACCGTTGACCAGGTAGGTGTCCAGTCGCTGGTTTTCGACTTGCTGCTTCTAGTGCGTTACGCTGTTATGAAGACGTCACCTCCGGTAGACGCCCCTTACATTAGTAGCCTTTTGCTATTAACCGTTAAAGAGGGCACTGCCTGTAGAATCCACAGCACTAGCCAATAGTCAACATACAAATAGATGGGTGCAATTAATGACGTCTCATGCAGGATATCGGTTAGCGTTCATTTTCGAGCTCAGAGAAATCTACCGTTGAAGCAACCCTTCACTTGTTGCAGTTTTTCCCGGGCACATATCTACCATTATTTAGCTACTTTACAGCTATTTTATAATCGCATCATCATAGAATACCAAGCAGTTCCGAATCCACATAATACGAGAAGTTTGATTAGATATGATATGGGAAAATGGCATAATTTCTGGCAGTGATTATAATTTACCCTTAGATGAGTATTTAGCCAGAGGAGCACTCGCATATAAGTAGTATTCGCAGATCCATCGACATCACTTCGTAACTCGCTAGCAGCAGAAAGCCTAGCCCAGAGTCACGAACATCTGGTTTAACGGTGAACTAGAACGAATTTGACAGTACCGGCGTTTTTACTTGCTTTAGTAGGTGCATGAGTAGCAACCCGTATTTTCTAAGACGGGCTTAAATGTCAGTCGCATGATAGAATCCAGGTTGCAGTCTACTTGGTATGCTAAAAATTTGCTCTTATAAAGCTCGTAGGCAGTACGTTCAATTTTCTTACGAGGGTAAGTAATGGTTCTGCCAGGCTACCGAACGACTTGATTAAATGCTCAAGCTTCCCGTGGGCAGCTCTTTTCCGGTGGGCAGCTCTTTTCCGGTGGGCAGCTCTTTTCCGGTGGGCAGCTCTTTTCCGGTGGGCAGCTCTTTTCCGGTGGGCAGCTCTTTTCCGGTGGGCAGCTCTTTTCCGGTGGGCAGCTCTTTTCCGGTGGGCAGCTCTTTTCCGGTGGGCAGCTCTTTTCCGGTGGGCAGCTCTTCTCCGGTGGGCAGCTCTTCTCCGGTGGGCAGCTCTTCTCCGGTGGGCAGCTCTTCTCCGGTGGGCAGCTCTTCTCCGGTGGGCAGCTCTTTTCCGGTGGGCAGCTCTTTTCCGGTGGGCAGCTCTTTTCCGGTGGGCAGCTCTTTTCCGGTGGGCAGCTCTTTTCCGGTGGGCAGCTCTTTTCCGGTGGGCAGCTCTTTTCCGGTGGGCAGCTCTTTTCCGGTGGGCAGCTCTTTTCCGGTGGGCAGCTCTTTTCCGGTGGGCAGCCCTTTTCCGGTGGGCAGCCCTTTTCCGGTGGGCAGCCCTTTTCCGGTGGGCAGCCCTTTTCCGGTGGGCAGCCCTTTTCCGGTGGGCAGCCCTTTTCCGGTGGGCAGCCCTTTTCCGGTGGGCAGCCCTTTTCCGGTGGGCAGCCGACTTTTGGGCAGCCCTTTGGGCAGCCCTTTTCCGGTGGGCAGCCCTTTTCCGGTGGGCAGCCCTTTTCCGGTGGGCAGCCCTTTTCCGGTCGGCAGCCCTTTTCCGGTCGGCAGCCCTTTTCCGGTCGGCAGCCGACTTCCGGTCGGCAGCCGACTTCCGGTCGGCAGCCGACTTCCGGTGCGCAGCCGACTTCCGGTGCGCAGCCGACTTCCGGTGCGCAGCCGACTTCCGGTGCGCAGCCGACTTCCGGTGCGCAGCCGACTTCCGGTGCGCAGCCGACTTCCGGTGCGCAGCCGACTTCCGGTGCGCAGCCGACTTCCGGTGCGCAGCCGACTTCCGCAGCCGACTTTCGGCGGCAGCCGACTTCCGGTGCGCAGCCGACTTCCGGTGCGCAGCCGACTTCCGGTGCGCAGCCGACTTTCGGTCGGCAGCCGACTTTCGGTCGGCAGCCGACTTTCGGTCGGCAGCCGACTTTCGGTCGGCAGCCGACTTTCGGTCGGCAGCCGACTTTCGGTCGGCAGCCGACTTTCGGTCGGCGGCAGCCGACTTTCGGTCGGCAGCCGACTTTTTCGGTCGGCACTTTCGGTCGGCCGACTTTCGGTCGGCAGCCGACTTTCGGTCGGCAGCCGACTTTCGGTCGGCAGCCGACTTTCGGTCGGCAGCCGACTTTCGGTCGGCAGCCGACTTTCGGTCGGCAGCCGACTTTCGGTCGGCAGCCGACTTTCGGTGGCCTCCTTGGCATTGGACCAGCTGATCAGTTGTGCAGGTTTTTCTTGCGAGGGGTGGCAGCCGACTTCCAGCGATCGAAAGAAGCCAGGTCACGCTGCACACTAGCTGGAGTTGGTGTGCCCGTGGCGAAACACACACTGACGCCAGCAGGCAGAGTAGACTTGGCTAGACTTGTCAAGGTTACTTCACGGGTCATTTTTCTGAGGATGAGCACCGAGGCATGCAGGTAGACCTTCCCTGTCTGAATATATCACCATTTACGGTGGATAACTATTTATTTCCTCCCGTGACTTTGTGGAGTTATTGGATTCTTGTCTGACTACTGCCTTGTTGTTCCTCTGAGCACTGCAAGGAGTTACACATCCACGATGGTCCCCTGGGGTTAACCTTGACACAGTTTAAATTCATATTCCTGGATTAATTAGTCGTTTTAAAGTCACTTGTGTTACGAGTGGATTATCCTAACAACAATAATGAGTGACGACCCTCACACATTGCCACACCTCACTTGTGGTCTCGCTGTGGCAGTGCTGCCACAATGCAGATGACCAAAGTAAATCTTGACACCTCTTAATCCTAATAGCACTAAGGAGAACTCAAATGTCTTATGTTGTCAATTATAATCATTCAAGTCAGAAATCGAACCCGCAACCTGGCTCAAGTGCGAGCTCTTTAGCGCCAGGCCAACAGCCTGGCGCATCCTTCATGCTATCATTTTGCTCCAAGAGCCAGAAATGTGCTGCACGTAGCTGCTGATGCTGAAGACTTCAAGGTCAAGGTCTTGCATGGCAGACATACAATTTCGACGATGAAGCTTTCTGCTGAGCTGCTCCTTTATTGTTGCCGGATATCTTAATAACGTTTAAGGCGTCAGAGTATGCCATAGTAGGTGCTTTGGTCTTCATGTTAGACTATTGACCTTGGGTCTATTGAACGTTCCGTTTGCTACCCAATCTCCCCTACGCGATCGGCTGAACGCCGGTGTCACTGACTCAACTCGGCATCCAACATGGCTGATCATCCTGAGCTGCTCGCTCTCGTGAGACCAATGGCTGGGAATGTCAACTACTTTGGCTTTGACACACTTTTGCTTGTTTCTCTTGCACAAGCTATAATCCTTGCGATTCGTAAAAAATATTCCCGTGGGTAGTTTCGTTTCGCACTTCCCAATTTTGGCCAAGACCATTCTTCCTTCGGATGTCTTTTTCGTAGTGGCTTGGTGGGCGGTGCGTGGCTTGGTGTGTGGCTCGGTGCTGCTTACACGCACTCACATATTGGTTTTAGCGCATTTTTTGGCCGCGAGGCAAAGTGCTTGGAGGATCAAGCTCGATCAATGCCATGGTATACATTCGAGGAAGCCCGCATGATTACAACAACTGGGCTAAAGCTGGATGTGCAGGTTGGAGCTACGAAGATGTCCTTCCTTATTTTATCAAATCCGAAGGGAACCGCGATCCGAACTATCAGCGTTCGTGTAAGTGAACAGACTCACACACCGATTAAATAGGTAAACTTTGTAGGCTACCAATTTGTCCTATTTAAAAAAATGAGATGCCATTGTTGGTCCGAACTTGCTAGTGTAAGTGAGCATGCATATAGAGGAGCTCCAGTATTCAAGTGTACCCTAAAATTTCCGCAAGTATAGCACAAATGGTTTTGAATAAGAACTGAAGCTATTACGCTCTCTGTCGGGGCAAAAAGCAGGAGGTCTTACGGGTTCCCTACTTTACCTGCTCGTGTGTGCTCTCAAAGACCCACCGTTGTTATTATTATGTGGTCTCACCTGCAAAAGGTATTCGGATGATATTAACTGTGGAGCGAGCTGTGCTCCACAGTTCCTATTCAACGACATCTACTCCCCTGTTGCCGAGCTTGGCACGTTCTTTCCAGCCGTCCTAAGCTGCTGCTTCCGTGCTAATCACTACCTCAACTGCTCTCCTTAGTCAGCTTTGCTTCTCAATTTCTCATTCTTGCGTGAGATGAAGTCTGTTGGCTCCCGAATACGCACCGAAATCCGCTGAGGCTTTGAGTGGGCTATAGAAATAGTCTCCTGTTTAACACCCATACAATCTTTGTGAAGTTACAGACGGAGCTGCATTACATGAGGACGATGGTCATGCGACCTGGGTCCAGCAGCATTTACATTCTATCACCATGGGCGCTTTCTTGATTCCCAGTTAGGACAGGAGGCTCTTCATTCGGCGCCCAAGTTATGTGTACTTGGCTAGAGTGCGGCTGTACATGGCTAGAGTGTTTATGGGGCTTGCATTTATGTGTACCTGCCCACGAGTATCTCATGTGTGCGTACTTTTTGCAAGCTGTAGTAAATATTAAAAGCTGCTCCAGCTCTATATCATCTCAAGGTGAATGTGTGGATTATAAAACCTGTGAATGTGTAGATCCTAAATCGCGTACTGGCAATTGATTCTCAGTGAGATCCGGTTTCAATCGAACCTATTTGAAAACCGACTAAATTAGTGTGAGCTGCTTCGCTCCTCAATTCGAGCTTTGCCGTAGGATCACGTGCATATACAATCCAACTTCACTCTGGCAGGTTTTCACGGCACCGACGGCCCACTGCAAGTATCTACGTGGTCAAGTCAGCTGTATAGGAGCCACGTTGCAACTCTCACTAAGGCAGCAGAAGAAGTGAATCTGCCTGTCGTTGACTTTAATGATGGCTCCTACTCGAGTCCTTTCGGTAAGGCTAGTGAAATTTTGGTAAAGCACTTCTCTCAATTTGTACAGCCGGACACTCTCGCTTTGTCGGATGAACCGGTTCAGATATAATTCGAAGTAGTGAACTACCATCATTCTTGCAATATGCCTTCCAATACCTTTCCCGTGTATTCAGCTCGTTGAGTTGACTCATTCGTAAATTTGCGAATACAGGCGCTGGAGCGATTCACGCTACAACTGATGGCTACGAGAGAAGCAGTACGGCCAAGGCTTTTTTGGATTCGGCTAGAAAGCGGCCAAACCTCCACGTCATAACTCGCGCCCACGTGACCCGTGTGCTCACCAAAGGGAGCGAGGCGACGGGCGTGCAGTTCGTCGCCAACAATGCGGTGCACTCAATAGCGGCTAATAAAGAGGTGCTGCTGTCGGCAGGTGCTATCGGATCGCCGCATATACTGCTGCTCTCTGGCATTGGACCCGCCGAACAGCTCGACCAATTTGGGGTACAGTCTGGCACTGCGCAGCGTTATTGGAAACTTTATTAGCGTACTGTTACGAACGTGCTAGAGCAGTTCCCTGAGCTGAGGTTCCCCAGCTGGGCCCCAAACCCAGTGCAGGCAAAGAGCGCTAGTCATTGCAGATACATCACAGATACTATTAGAGCTAACATCTCGAAACGCGGCTTACGAGTCGTAGTTGCTACTAGTTGATACAAGCATGCATGCCGACGGTCGCAGAGCGTGGAAGCACTGAAGAACGACTATAACTTAACCTTAAATATTGCCATCGTTATTGCAGAACAGTCTTATCGACAGAATTAGAGAGCCACATCTTTACAGCGGCAGCAATGGCGTACCATTCGCTTCGAAGTGAAAGTGCAGCTGAGTAACTTTTACTTCAGATGTCCGGCCATAATTTCTCAACTGTATGTTATGACATATCTGATTCATACAGGTTGTATTCACTAAACACTCACAATTTAACTTTCCATGATATAATGATAACAATAGATTTACATAGCACCTTCAGAACTAACTCTCTCTCTCTCTCTCTCTCTCTCTCTCTCTCTCTCTCTCTCTCTCTCTCGAGGTTGCTTACGTGTGAAATATCTAACACTGCAGTACCACATTCGTGGTAGCTAGAGAGTGGCATTCAAAGAAATTTGCTTTGATCCCCAGAATCTTGATAATAGTCATACATCATACATCGTTGTCCTACAGAGCAACGGGCTTTATCTTCGAGTGGCATCTAGTCTAACTAGTATGTTTACTTGTCCAGGTAGGTGTTTCGTGTCTCAAACATCCGTCACTATCATCTAGCAAAGACTTAAAATGTGGAGAGATGAGCCAGTGGACAGATTTCGAGAGCAGGCTTCTCAATTTCGATTATGAGTTACTTTCGTTCCGCGAAAGAGACCCGTCTGATGTCCAGGATAGTTGTGGTGGCCCTTATAGATTATTTCCTTAGATACGTCATACGTTTCCTTAGATTCCTTAGATTCAAAGATACGCTACTATTTGAGGAGGTGAAAAACGGTTCCTCTCAGTAAGTGCCATGATATTCCCTGCATGCGCATAAAAACAAGTTCAAACAGCTATCAAAGTGACATGATGCTAGTTCTT
Organism: Cristatella mucedo; assembly: GCA_009760855.2. Classification (NCBI taxonomy): domain Eukaryota; kingdom Metazoa; phylum Bryozoa; class Phylactolaemata; family Cristatellidae; genus Cristatella; species Cristatella mucedo. Next base: position 1,001,563 of record WPIO01000076.1, read on the forward strand.
GTGAGCCGCAGGGTCGTAGTGCTCAAACGTCTAATGTGCAGTGATGCTGATGTACTGCCGCGACGTTTGTGGGCATGTAAGCAGGCGACTGCATCAATCAATCGCCCTCGCCACTGCTCACCCACCACTTACATTCACATTTGCATAGGCTAACTCGTGGTTTTGTGCAAAGCGAGGGTTCTAATCAGCAGAATGCTCGTACCTAACGACCCTTGTGGTGACTCTTAGTCCAGGAGCAGGCAATCCACTATCGCCCAATCCAAGCCATGTGAAAGTCATATATACAGCTCTTTTGTAGCTACATAACTGCGGATGTTGACTTAGCTGCTTTTTTTTTAGTCGAATCCCCTACTCTCCTGCCGACCAATTACCGACAGGCCACTGTTTTATAAGCCCACATCACTGCTAAGCCCGTGCTTTGAATAATGTATGTGGGCATTGAATCCCGTCTCAAAGAAATAGTTACCGTGCGACGCTCCTGTTTTGGGCACCTAACTTTGCACAGCTCGAAGGTCTCTCGGTCCGCTTTTCACTCTTCTTTGCGAAACAGTTGTGCAGCCAGCACAAAGTTGCATCAAACGGCAAAGTGTGCCATTCTCTAGTAAGTACTTTTGAGATTAGACCTTTAGCAAGCTGCGATGAGTAGCCTTAGATTACTAGCGTGTGCAGCTGGACGACTCTGAAGCCAGCTAGAAGAAGGAATACCAAGTTCGAAATACTGAATACGAATACAGATTAAAGTACTATCAAGGGCATTAATGAAAAAGCGTAATGGATGCTATCGTACAGTAATGCCTTTAATGTGAATTGGTTAGTAGTTCCGTGAGTAAATCACAATCACTGATCTCATGCTTACACAATGTCCATTGTAGAACTACTACGGCGGATAATGAGTGTAATTTTCAAAAAGGTGGAAGCGAAATAATTTACTACTTTGCATACGTAGCTGTAGCATGCCCTCTCATAGTTGAACTCGAAAATGCCTTGTTGCACCAGCCTATGGTAAGCGATAGACATTCGTAAGTAGAATATGCCCGAGAGTCTCCACAAGTCGTGACAAGCTTACTATTCAGTTCATATAAATTTAAAAATGGTCTGGACCATCATACGGCACTGACGAGTAAATTTCACTAAATTAGATTTGTAACCGTTATATAAAAATTACTCAATATTATTTCAAAATAAGTTTAAAAAAATTTAAGACAGATTTCTTTCTATTAACTGAGAGCTCGAAGAAGCTTGGCAGTCAGTGGTGAGGGTTCGCCGGCTAGATTAAGAGGACACGCAGGCCCACCTTCTAAGGCAAAGGTGAAGTTCTCCGAAATCTTTTCACGGTTAATTTCCATTTAAAACCCGTGGATTCCGACCGCCATTTGGTTCGGTGAGTTGCAAGTGCAAAGAGCTGGGAGCAAAATGGAGCAATTCAAGCAGAATATTAGCTCGCGCCTATCGCATACTGCAATAAGAAAACGAGCAGCAACGGCCGCCGCTTAGTCCCACACAACGGCCGCCCCTTAGTCCCACACAACGGCCGCCGCTTAGTCCCACACATCGGCCGATATCCAATAGAAGCAAACTCTGCAATCGGAAGAGGCTGCAGTAGGAGCCCGAACGGTTCGTGCTGTCAATGCTCAGCGAGCGCCTTACCTTACAAAAAGGGTCGAAAGCAGAAAGAGACGGGAGGTAAGATTCGAACACCGAGTCACTGCCTGAAAGTAGGCTGGGCTCACCTGCTAGGCTGGTCTTGCCACTAGGTCTGTAGAGACATTCGTACCCGCATGTAATGCAACATTGATATTGACCATGGTTTTTGCGGGCATAAGCTATTGCTTAGCCTCCTCATTTAAACAGGTACTTGCTGCAGTTTGGAGGTTGGCAAACGATGTGTGGCCGTGATTCTGGTTAAAACACTTTCTCTGCGCTTGTGTACCAATAGATATGCTCAAATAGTTATCGTGTTTGCACAATTTTTTGTTCATTGTAGATACCTATTGTTTCCAATATACCTGTTGGCAAAAACCTACAGGATCATCTGTTTTGGCCTATCGAAATCCTTACCAATAGCTCGATTGGTTTGTCACAGAAAGATGTTCAAAGTCCATGGAATATTCTCGAGTACATGCTTTTTAAAACTGGTAAGTGTATGCTGTTTAGCAGCTACCACGCCTGACAAAAAGCAGTTTTTTACTAACGGCTTTATATTCCACTCTTAATTCTTTGCTTTATACGCCTTTCATTTAAGCACAACTCCTACCCACCTTTGAATTTCAGCGAGCACTTTGCCAATGCTCGTCGGCATAAGACGGTTGTGTAGTAAGATCACAGGTCAGTAATGTGCACTTCATCATGCGCGGGTAAGCACTCAAAACACTAAGGAAAAAACTGATTCACTCGGGCGCAGGTAATACTGAGCACAAAGGATGAGTCTTTAGCTAACATTTAAAGGATTCTGGATCAATGCTGGTGGTTATGGAGGCAATACTGAGGCGGTAATGGAAGCGAGTACAGAATTTTAATGCAGAGAACTGAAGACTCGGTCAGCAAACGATTTCCACTCAGTTTGCTAAAAGACGAAGCAGCTGCAAGCAGAGACGCAGGTGGGCAGTGCGAGAGCACATTTAAGTTGAAAGGAAGTCGCTTAGGTAAGCGTGTGCAAGCGAATGAAGACATGAATGTGGATAGAGAGAAGATCTTATAAGCCGATTCCATGCTTTTAGAGCCGATGGAGATCACGATCGCACACACGTCTAGTTGTAAGGGGGCTATGACATTCATGGCCGAGCAAAATAGCTGCTGAGTTTTGCAACAGATGCAAATGATTAAGGGAATAAGATTCGACGCAAAACAAACGCATGAACTGGTTTGGCTGTTCTACTTTTGTCTCTGCAAACGCTAACACTGGTTGTGTTACTCGGCTAAAAGGACGTCGACTTGACAGCGGAGACTAATTGTGCTAATTCGATGACAAGTCTTTTCAGCATAGCACGCCCAGATGACGGTCGCACGTCGCGTGAGCAATTATAGGTAACCTAATGCTGAGGGTGAGATATTCCAACTTGAGGGTTGCCGCAAATTTGTTGAAGAGGCTAATGCACAAGTCTCCTTAGGCCACAAACAGCGCTCATAGGGGTACCAGTCCTCGACTGCTCCTCCTAAATAGGTCCGTTTTGTTTTGCCTTATACTGAGCACGTTTATCATTTTTTACTTCATTGTGAATTTATGCGTTTATTGGTATATCTCTCGTTTGATGATTAACATGAGCCTCTAGGGATATTTTTAACCTTCTAGTCAAGTGCCTTATTGTATTTAAATTAAAACTTTGTCGATATCTAGCCTTCCTATCTCTGGTCGCAGCTCAAGGGGAAATAAACGCGAACCCTCTGGGAATTTGACCATATATTTTTCTCTCCAGTTATTAAATTCGCAGTCTCTATGACTCTTATCAAATTCAATTTTCTAATATATTTATTAAATTCATAACCTTTATATGTCTCATCAAATACTAGTCCCTCTTCGACGCATGCTTGAGCGTTCGTCGTTTTTCCAAAGACATATGCTGAGCTAGAGCTCGATCCTGTGGAGTTCTTATGAGGAATCCCTAAAGGAGAGGTAGCAACACACAGTTAAACACTGATCGATGCACCATGTTCGCTAGCATCTCTATGTCGCATGTCAGATGACTGAACGTTTCGTCACTTGCTAATTTTCCACGGCTTTACGATCCGACAGAAACAACACCGAGACAGCTTTAGTGGGACCCTTCAAACTGAAAGCAGGCGTCTTAGGCTTTAACCAGCCATCGGACCACGAGTAGGAGGCAGCACGAGTACTCGCGATTACTTTGCACTTTAACACACCATCCTAGCAAACTGTCACTACTTCGGATCTTGTTTACAGACGCATGTAGTTGAGACGCAGAAAACTGCCCTTCCACTGGTCGTGCCAATTTCAAATTTACAGATATTTTTTAGCTAGGTTGGCTCCAAGTATTTCAATCCATTGAGCTTCACATTAGGCTAGTAGGGGTGGCTCTCGATTAGGCCAGCAGCAGCCTCCGAATGAGAATTACACAACCATTTGGATACTTTATTTTTTGTTTACCATTCAATGGCGCTTCGGCCATCGCCCACCCCGACGTATTTCTCAGAATTATTGAAACATCAAATGAGTTTCATGTACATTGAGGCAATCCTTGTGAGCGAGTCCTCTATATAGGTATATAACACGCACCCGAGGCAGGCTTTGGCAAAATTTCGTGAGACTAAGCTGGAGCTTGACGCAGAAAGGTGCAAGTTCAGTCCGATCGAAATTCGCGACCTTTGCCATGTCTTGTCGGCCACCGGAATGACGGCTGACACAGTCGGAAGTCTACCTAATTGGCTATTCCTGGGAAGGTATGCTTGTACATGAGCTAACTCTGAAGAGGGATAAAAATGAATAAATCTTATTCGGACAGCACGCACCACACAAGCCGCCATAATGGATGTTGATTTACTGTCCACTTTAAAGCCAGCCGAGCTTTCGAAAGGCACGCAAGGCGTCCCATCGAGGCCAGATAAGGTGTGATACTCTTTTCGGCACGAGTAAACTAAACTCTGCTGCAAATGGTCGTATTATAGTGGCTCCAGCGGCAGTCCTAGTGGAGTCTCACGGAGACACAATGCGGACGTGAACGGAAAACCAGACTCCTATTTATTTCTCTCAATGCGTACATATTCGAGAGCTCAATCAGTCACAGCAAACGTCAAAAAAAATAGAATATACATTAATGGCCAGGCGCTTCGCTGCTTCAGTGGCTTGACTATTGACCACAGTTAAGGAGTAGGCTTCGCTGTGTCTACAGAGTAATAATAAGCCTCAGGCGAGGCATACATTAGTGTCAGGGCGCTGCGCTTATGACAACAGCAGAAGCGGAAGGCGCACACAACACCTGCAAGTAATTGGGAAGTATATAAAAAATATGTGGTAATCGTTGGGAATTGTAGTGTCTGGTGATTTCGGCTTGGATCTATTTCTTGACCGCATGGACAGGTACCTTTTCTCCAGGTCCTAGTACCGAATAGCTTCTTCGTGGGAAGTAGCTGCCACTCTATCAAGCAGTTAGTAGCGGGAGAACCACTGATGACGCCGCCAACTTAGGAATAATTCCTCGCTCACTAACAGGCAATATGCCCTCAACCGGTGACCGTGCAGTAAAGTGGATGAGCAGGAAGTTCTTCCTATATGATTAAGCTCCTAATAGTGCATAGCACGGCGCTAGGATATTTGCTCTCGTTGAACACTTGTGTCGATAATTTCCACTACTAGTGAAATGTTGGCAATTGTCACTCACTAATTCTTCCGAATTCCCAAAAAATTTCAAATATAAGATTTCCACGGCGTCCTGCTTGCCCATGGCGTAGATTTTATCTGTTGTGATTAAATTACTGTAATTATCCAGTCAACATACAATCACATCCATCAATGTGTAACAGGTAATCAGCTTCAAGCCAGGGTATTTCGGGACTTCGCGTACAATGTAGGTCACTGGCGGGTTGACGTTTCTGTTTTCTTGTCGTTTACTGCAAGTTGCCACCAAGTCCTCGATTTCATTGACTTAACCAGTACCGTAGACTTATGTTTTTGGCAAAGACTACAGTTTTAGACAATAACCAAATGGCTTTCACGCAGGAGCTTCAGAGTCTTTAGCGAAATGAACACGGCATGATCGCTGGCTCGCCCTTGAAGATGAGAATACTGTGAGTTGACAAATCGTGCCGAACTTCCCTGTAAGGCCTCAAATTACTCGGCACCTGACGGCACCTCTCTGGCCACGCCTTCGCAAGAAATAATGGCAATTTTTGAAGTGTTGGCCGCTGTTGCTGGTCTGTTGGCTTTGCTTTGGACAAAAACTGGTGATGGTGAAGGTCTGGTGAAGAACTGATGCAGTCTGCTCCTCTCCTAGTCACTCGTTGTCTATATAAAAACGGTTGGATGGGCCCGGCTAAGTACATCAGCTACAACGAGCTCATTCCAGGCTTATGGACCAAATTGAAGTAATAGCGAAGGGAGCGAAGTCTCATACGCAGGAATCGTGGCTAAACCTCAGCAATAGGCTGATTGCAGATACCAGGTTTTTGTTTTTGGTTTCTTTCAAACACTAGGCTCTGCCCAAAGAAAGTTCCTCTATCATTGTTGGTGAAAATATGTAATGCCTAATTGGACAGCCATCATCTCCTTATCTATTTGGCCCTATCTTTGCTGAGCTAGAGTAAAAGTTCGAGTAGCATATGCGACAGGTTTTGCATGAATGACGGATGATGGCCCTGCAGAGAGACATTCATCGAAAATGTAATGTGCAACTTTACTTCATATAAGCGTAACAGAGCATCAATAATGACAAAGCTTGTTAGGTCTTCAAAGGAATTGGCTCAATTGACATTACAGCACTGCGAGGTTTCTGCCATCATCAAGTGTCGTAAAGCTGTGGTCACGTCACCAAGGTTAGGGCAAATTTGAGTAAGTAATTATAATATTATAATAATAATCTAGCTGACTTAACAGCCTCTCTTTTATGTCGACAGAAGAGCCTTTACGACTATCACCACCACTTGCAGATATTCGGTGGGCGATAAAGAATCGCCCACCGAAGGATTAGAACCCACAGCCTTAAGACCGAGGTCATGAAAAGCAACCACCTTATCTACTGTGCCACCACGGCTCAATTAGCTATCTCCAATAGCCTCACGACGTTAATCTTTAATAAATGCTGTAAAAATTCTCGTATGGCCTTCACCTAGGCGGGATCTGGCCTTGTAATAATGGCTGATAAGACATTGTCCAGGTTGGAAATCTCAGTCTGGCTAAAATTGCACTTCGATGCATTAAATCCTAGGTCAATGTCATGACCTTTCGCAGAAACATGCCACAGGCAAATGTCATGTTCCTTAATCTTAGATCTGCTCATAAGAACTATGTTAATGTGTGGTAAAAAAATCCAGATATTTTCAAAACATGACTCATTATCATTTTGTGAAACACCTCAAAAAATATCTTAGCTCCCTTGCTGCATGTATTGATTACGTCAACACATGGATGGCAGAAAACCTTTCTTAAATTGACTGACGATAGAACCAATTTACTAGCTATAGGAAAACCAAGTGTGATTCAGAAACTGGAAAGGTTAACTCTTGCAATCGGCTCTACCAGCATATCTCCCGTTGAATCTGCACTAAATGTATGTGTGCTCTTTCGAAGTGACCTGTCATGAGACGACCGCATCAGCTCCAGTCAAGTTTCCCTACTTTCAGCTACATAACATTGCTAAAATTCGGGCTTGTGTAAACAGGGATACCACATCTAAATTGGTCCATGCATTTGTGACATCCCGTTTCAACTTCTGTAACTGCTTGCTGGTCTACTGGCATGTGCAATTAGGAACTTAACGGCTGGTAACTCTGCAGCTTGGCGGCGAAACTTAGCAGCTACATTTATCTGTCGCGAGCGTCGCAGTTGCCACATCACACCACTTCTCGCCGACCTGCACTAGCTCCCAGTCAAGCAACTAATCTTGTAGGAGGTCCCTTCACTCTTTGGCCCCAGCCTACCTGTCAAATCAACTCCCCCATCAGGCTAAGCACAGTACCACCAACTTTTCGGAATTCAATTGTTGACCCTATGCCTGATACGAATCTCAAATCCTTTTAAAGTCGTGCCTTTAGTTCGTATGCTCCCAAAAGCCTGGAACTCACTTTCAGCTTTCGTCACGACATCGCCTGACTTGATCACATTGAAAAAGAAACTATAGGCGCATCTTCTATCACAACATTTAGTGGGTCCATGCGATTTGTCCTTTTTGTGCTTATGCTTGCTGACCTTGTGCAGGCTGCCACTAACCATTGTTCATGCTGACCCTGTGCACGTCACCTCCAACTAGGTTTTGCTTGTTGCTTATTGAGAATGATACCGCTAACCATTCGAACGTGCTTCCTTTAAGGCAAATGTACAGTGCCTAGAAAGAGAATATTCTCTGAGGGCGTTATAAGACATGCATTATTATTATTATTATTACCTCGAGGGCTGAAGCAATACGGCATGGAAAACGCCCAAATCAAAGCGTCCTATTGGAGAGGCAGTTAGAAGACAGCCATTCTTATCGAGGGCCGTCGGCATTAAGCCATGTACTGATTCCAGCGTAGGGAAATACTTGAAGCCAGTTAAGCTTGCATAGATCCCCTCGGGCGTCTGGAGTGGAGAATGCTCACGGTGGATAGCAGCATTTAATGCATTTGGGTAATCAATTAGCCACTCCTACCACCCGCAGGAGGTAACCATTGATAAAGGCACGGTAAAACCTCGTCTGGCCTCCACCTTGGCGGAGGGCCACTGTTTGGTCTTTAGCACTCCAAAATCACAGTGACAAGGCACGAAAGTCAGACTCGCCAGCTGGTTTAGTGGCATTCGCGGTATTTGCTGTAGACAGAAGTATACATATATAAACAGCAGCGAAGTGATGGATCGCCCCACAAAGCTGGCACGTTTTGCCGAAGGCTGGCACTTTCTTCGTGCATGCTTCGTAGCTCAGTAATGACATAGCGTCGCTCTGCTTCGCAGCCACTGATGACGGCATTCGCCGAGCTGGCTAAATTCTCCGGCGGAGTTCTATAAGAGTACTTGACGGCGGTGAACTTAAATTCATGCTGCTTAGGAAGTGAATCTTTCTTCGTGAGTTCGACAAGTGGCGGTCACTGCTTAAGAGAAAGAGAGAGAGAAAGAGAAAGAGCGAGAGAAAGAGAAAGAGCGAGAGAAAGAGGGAGAGAGAGAGAAAGAGAGAGAGAGAGAGAGAGAGAGAGAGAGAGAGAGAGAGAGAGAGAGAGAGAGTGTGTGTGTGTGTGTGTGTCAGCTTGATCTCCCGACATGAGCTATTCTCTGACGTTTACCGGATGAATTTGTACGGTCATCTAGTCAGGCAGAACTTCAGGCCTCTCCTCAGCTTGGTAACTGAACTACTAAAAACGACCTAGTAGCCCTGTGTAAAATTATTCTAGGAGTTTAAACTTGCATCGTCGGCGGCGGAGAAAAGTGAATCGTTCGTGTAACTTACTCTTCTGAGTCATTAAATCTGCTGCAAATCTTTCTTGCACTTTTTCCAAGTCGCCTCTATCTTCCGGTGATGTGTCCAATTCAAAAGTCTTAGATAGCTCAATAGCTTCGCAAAACATAGCAGTCAGCAGCTTTGCTACTTTCGTGGATTAATCTTTAGGCGTCCTTTGAGATGCCACCTCGTGCTTTTCGTAGTCGATTGTTTCCTTTCATTTTGTCTACTCCAACGCCGTAAAAGACCGTACTAAAAATGCCCCAGCGGGCGCAACCATTTTCTTCATATTTTGATAAAGATAGATTGGATCTGAGTTCTGATGTTACGTTGAGACAACCTGCGGCATGGAAGCCTAAATAATGAATTTTATTTACAGCAAGTCCGCTTAAATAGTGCAATGCTCGGGCATGGCATGGTTTTGCTTTATTTCATAATTGGCATGCTAAATTTCTCAACTTTTGAAATGCTACAGAATAAATAACAGGTATTTGGAATGGCCAACTGGCTGTAGTTCTCTTGGCTCATAAAACAATTACCTTTCATCCGGAAAATCGGATCGTCTCTGCCCTTTGACCATTTAAAATAACTTTCGTCCAGGAGCTTTGCTCCCGTGACCAAGGCAGTGATTAACTTCAAGTATTCCATTTACGATGAGAAAACTGACAGAATTGCGCCATGTTGTCCGGATGTATTCAGAAAGAGCAGTACATAAATAATTCATAGTAACATGTATTCACCCTGACGCCATTCAAAAACGTCTCAAATTATCCAGCTATTGGTAAAAGTTCTAGATTTGAAGCTATATCGTAAATCGCTATCCAGAGCAGGGCCCCAAATATGGTTATACTGTCCTCAGTAACAACGTTGAAAGTCTAGCATATTCTCGCGAAGCGACCTTTACCTTGTCTTTTTTATGGTTCGCTTTCGCTTTCCCCTTAAATTTGTCAAGATGATAATCAAGGATGCACTTCCAATTGCATTTTGAGATATTTCGTAATGAGAGGTTTAAGCACCTGCTCATAGCTATCAGCCTTGAGACCTATGGCAGAGCCAGGGGGCATAGGGGCGTTTGCTCCGCAAAGGGTTCGAGACCTGTGCTGCCCCTCATTCCCTTCTATGCCCCCCACGACTGCCACTAACTACGAAATTGTGTCTTAATTCAACGAGACAGACAACCTACGAGCTCGTGTCGAATAGACACCTTGATGTTTACGGCATAACTTTTTCATTGCGTGCAGGTCCAGCCCCACCCACATACGTGAAAATCTGTTGGGCCTTGCCCCTAAAAAGAATTTGTCGGTCTTTAACCCTCCCCCAGACGAAACTTCTAGCTCGCCTACAGCTTGTGACGCTCAGAAAGCTGTGAACCGCCGCAACGAGACTGTTCCAAGCCGCTTTATCCGCCCTGCTCAGCTTTTGGTGATTTCGTCGAACTCTATCGTCTTATTTACACGTGGTCCGACGAAGATGCAAGCTTTAACCTTTGACAGCCGCAGAAACACATCTTGGAGTTACTTGAAGACGGCTCACTCGTTATCACGAGCCTTGAAAGATTTCTCGCTAAGGCCTAACTGGATGTGCAGTGGTGGCATCCCCACCGATGTCGATGGTCCATCACCGGTTATTACTCACTGTGGTTGTTCTCCACAGAGATCGGCTCGGTCAGCGGTAGCCAGTCTCCTTAGTAATAGCGTATTAGTGTCCTATCTGTCTCATGGGCGAAAAATTTATGTCCTATCTGTCTCATGGGCAAAAAGCTTCGTGAAAACGTCTTTGTGGCAACTCTTGAACGGCACCATTCTGATATACCCAGTGACTTAACAGCTATCTTTACGATACTTCACGCAACTATGAAAAGTAAAAATCCTAAGGTTATTTTATTAAGCAGCCTTATTTATTAACGGATGCCACCCAGCCTGCATCAAGCAATAAAAGATTGCCTGCTGCAGGACTCGAACCCACTACCTGTATCATGAACAGAGAGCATCTTTGTCTAGGCTAAGACCCTGGGTATAATACTAATAATAAAAATAATAATAGTAGTAGTAGTAGTACATTTTATATAGCGCCTCCAGAGAACTCAATCTCTTTTTAGGCACTTTCATCTTGACACTGGTGTAGTCCTCTTAGAGATGCACAGAGTGAGCTATAGGGAGAGACGGGTACATGTCTATGCTACGAAGCAGCCCAGCTTAGTGCCTCTGGATCAACAGTCAAGGAATAAGCGACATTTATTCTGGTTACATATTATTCCTGTAACCTCGAATAGATCGGCCGCATTGTTGCAGAAACAAAGCTTATCTTGCCACCTGAATAGCTGAAAGCAAAGTTGTGCACTCTCTCTTATTTGCAACTACTCAACTTTCAACCAAGTGTTTCGCTCCCTGAGCTTTAATGGCGAGAGCTCCGCAATGGACTTGGTCAGACAAAGGTCTCTGATCAGATCGTTGAGGTATTTTTGTTCGAGGAAGGTTGGCTTTTTTCCTCTGTCGAATTAGTGAAACTGAAATCTGAATCTGCAATATAATCCTCGCTGTCTGGCTTGATGGTACTAAAGATGGCTGACCCCTCTTTGGAGAAATTGGGAAGGAGACTTCTCTGGTGCTCTGTGACTCTGGAGCGGTGGGTTAAGGGTATGTGTGAATGCATGATCGGAGGCGCGAGTTTGGCGTTTGCAAGGGTCCGCTGAGCAGAAGTAGCAGCTGCGTGAGTGCTCAGGGGGGTCTTGCTAAATTCCTGGGAAACAAAACCTCATGGACATCGCTTTCGCCTGTATCCGCCGGAAACATACCCAAGCAATATAATTTAAGAAATTATGCTACACTATAATTGTGAAACAAATTTGATCTAGAGAGCAGAAATTGCTCACCTTACCTTCAAAAGTTCTCTTGAGGTGTTAGCATGTGAAATGAGGTGCCCATGGCTTGTCATGATTCTCGACATGCTGAACTATGCCTTTTAAGCCTAGAGCATCTTCACAGACACTTTCAGGGAGTACGTTTTCGCTCTCGTCTTAAGAAATTGACCGCACGCACTGTAAAATGCGTCCGCTGAATGCAAGCAACCTTCCATGCCATACCAATCACGTGTGTCTCTTCAATATTCTTTTGCTCGGCAATAAAATGTATCAAGATTTTTGCTGAAAGCACCAGTGCGGTTAAACTCCTATGGATGCTACTCTATACTGTTATGTCCGCCCAACCTAATTGGGGTAGCAGCAAAGAAAAAGCGTGTGCCGCATATGCAAACCTTGTAACCCTGCCTTCCTAGCAGAAATACCAGAGAATTTTAAAATATCTTTGTTCTGAGCGAAGATAAAAAGTTTTTTGGAACAAAAGCTATTCTCTATTTATTTTAGGCATGCGGGATTAGAAAAACACGCTTTGTACCCAAGGACATAAAAAGATAAAAATCTGTTACGTTGAGTTGATAATTGGTATGAGTGAGGTCGAGACTCGTGCTTCTAGCAAATGCGGCTTAATTTTGGCTGCACGTACAATGCAAACCCATTCAATCATTCGTAACTCACTTTCTTGACTTTACTTTTGTTGGAAATTGCGCTTATCTTGCTCTCTGGACGTAATCTCAATTAATGAAATAAAACAGTAAGCCACTGCTTTAATAAACCGTTATGATCAGGTTGATGGCTAAGACTTAGTCATCATTCATATATAGTTTCCATTCCACTTTATGAACTGCTGTTCATCTCCGGCTTAACAAAGCCTGTGTGAGAGCTTGATTAAATGCTTTAGGGGCACTACGCCGTGCTAACTAGCTGCATTAGGTGTTTCGCTGCGTGAAAGTGTACGGTTGTCACTTCTAACATGTTTCCCATTCTAATAAAATAGGTCACATCTTCATTATTAAAGTCGCTGTGATTCCTTACAGTTGATCTGTAACCTGAATAGTTTTTAGTATGGTTTTCTAAAGAATTCAGGCTCATCCTGAGCGATCGGAAGATTCCCCTAAATGCAAACTTTTTTTTTACAGGGTTATGGCTCGGGTACACGTTATCTACCGATTGCCCTTTAATCGTAGAGCTCCATCTCCATTCAATGTTCGTGCCGTCCCCTGCCCTGCATCGTCTGTTCTGCTTGTGAATCTTCTCCTCAAAATTAGTGACTTTATTGTCTGATACAGGCTTACTTTCGGAGAGCATAGTTTCATTTATGGCTTTCATCAACTCAGCACTGAAGCCATACATCGGAAATGGAGCACCCAAGCTGCAGCTCACTGTCTCACCTACTTTGGCGACGCAGACCACAGCTGCTCGAATGTTTAATTATATAATAGTGGGTACATAATTACTATTTTTATTGGATGGTTACTAATAACATAGACTGTGTTTATGCATCTTGGTTAACACAAAGTGTGTGCTTTCAGGTTTTGCTGCTATTGAACTTGACCGGTAGACAACTTGGAAGCAGCTGGAAATTGCTTCTGAGTCTACGGTAGTAGGCTCAACTTGGGATTGTGCACGTCTGGCTACCAAACCGTGTTAGTAGAAAGTAACAATTGCTATGAAATCGACCGTTTTCCTATCGCATTTTAAATAAGATTACATACAACACTCCTAATTATGATTAATTATTTGTTGTGTGTGTGTGTATATATGTATAAATATGTATGTGTGTGTGTGTGTGTGTGTGTGTGTGTGTGTGTGTGTGTGTGTGTGTGTGTGTGTGTGTGTGCGTGCGTGCGTGCGTGCGTACGTGCGTGCGTGTGTGTGTGTGGTGTGTGTGTGTGTATGTGTGTGTGTGAATGCACCAGATGTATAGGTGTAAGCAGGAATGTGCATTTATTGTAAGCATGTGTACTTATTCATAATGGCTTCAGTTAATTAGTATGGCTCTTAATATTATAAATAGCTAGCATAACATTTAAAAAAAAACATTAACATAATACTGCTTACCTTAGGTTATTCTGTTAAATCATGCCTCACCTCGTCCGGATAGGGGCATAATTCATTGTCACAGTCTTAAATTATTTTGGTGCAAGCAGCCCGGGTTTAACTCCTGAGAGATGCTCTCACATTCCTGTGTGAAAACATTCATGGTGTCCTTTCTCTTGCTTGCTGCCATCTGCCTTGCTGCCAACATTGAGAAGCTCTTTAGAGACTCTCCCATATTTTTTTTTTTAACGTGCGACTCCTTGTCTAACAGCCTACTCTGCGGAAACAGTAGACTATGGGGTAGGCTGTTACCTACGCAAGCTCCCCGGTCCTTGTTACGACGCCTTCTAGCTACTGGGTTGTTGCAGGGTTGGAACCAGGAGAACGACATTGGTACATCTCTTTACAGCCAACACACGTATGCCAACCATAGAAGGGAAACTATGCAGTGCAACAAGAAAGCTCTTGGTTAATCACACTACAAAGGGGTTTGCATTGTACACACGATCCAGGCATTCACGCACAGGGAAAAGGAGCCCTCGCCCGTGGCTACCTTTGACGGCGACCGGCAATGTTGCCTCGGTATACCAGTTCACTATCAATCAAGGAGTGGCTTCATAACGGAGACTCACACACGAAAGACACGTATCGGCTCGCCAAGGGCTTCAGCTTAAGTGGGCTGTACGAACAAGATGCTACGTGGAAATGCGGAATGCACGGGCTCTTACCTTAAAGGATATGGTGGCTGGTTTCTTGAGTTCTTCTTCGGCGGCCAAGATGCCAAGGAACACCAGCCGTTCATCGTTTGGGATGCGAGTACGGAGCGACTGGGACCAATCCGCGGCTTCTGCATTCTTACTCGAGTTTAGTCAACCAACGACCAAGGTCTATGGGATTTTAGGATTTAATCGTGCCCTAAGTCAAAGGGCAGGGTCGGCCCAGCCGGTGGCCTTCACCTGGCTGTATCTCACTACAGATTGACAATCCAAAAGTGCTGATGTATTAAAGGACGACGAAAACACCCTACTAGTTGCGAGCAAATTAATTGTGACTCAGAAATTAGAAAGCTTAATGCACAAAATTGCCTCTTCCTGTAAATCTTTTAGTAAAATCTGCACAAACTCTAGGGTCCTGATCCAAAGTGAAATATCACAAGACGATCAAATTAGCTGCATCGTCAAGTCTACCTACTTTCAGCTATGTAACATTGAAAAATTCGGGCGGATGCCACATCCAAGTTGGTCCATGAATTTGTAATATCCAGTCACTACTTCCGTGACTTACTGCTTGAAGATCTACCGGCCTATGCAATCAGGCCATTACAGTTGTGCGAACTTCTGCAGAAAGGCTTGCATGTGTTGCGTTGCAGTTACCACATGTATATCCCCTCTCGCCGACCTGTACTGACTCCCAATAAAACAGCTTATCTACTTTAAGTTTGACACTCACTTTTAGGGCCTGTCATTCACTGGCTCCAGCATACCTATTTGAATTACTCTCTTAGCCGGTTAGGTATCGTACCGGTTAGGTATTGTTAGGTATTGCTCTTCTGACTCAAATCGATTAGTTGGGCCTTAAGCGAATCTGAAATGCTTTGGAGACCTCCCTTTAGTTCCTATGCTCCGAAAGACCAGAGCTCACTCCCGACGGACGTCCCGACTTCCCTTAATTGACAAAATTTAAAAAGAAGCCTAAATGCAACTATTTCTTACAGCATTTCTTGGTCCTGGCGACTTACCCTTTGTTTGCCTATGCATACTGACACTGCTTGCTACCACTAACCATATTTGTATGGTTACACTTTGCATATTACCAGTAATGATGCAATCATGCTTCCTTCTCGGCATTTTGAAAGGTACTTGAAAGAGATGAAGTTGCCTGAGGGTGCAGTACAAATTTAGTAATAATAATAATAGATTTGATATAGCACATCAGAGAACTCAATCTCTTTGTAGGCACATCACATTTGCTGCAAAGGAAGCACGATCGAACGGTTAGTGGTACCATCCTCAATAAATAACAAGAATAGGATGGTTAGGGGTGGCATGCACAGAGTCAGCATGCAAGTATGGTTAGTAGCAGCATGCACAGTGTCAGCATGCAAAAGCAAATAAAGGACGAATCATAGGGACCCACTAAGTGCTATGATTAATATATGCATTTGTAGTTTCTTTTTAAGTGTGGACAAGTCGGGAGATGTCGTGACACAAGTCGAGAGTGAGTTCCATGCTTTATCAGTATAGGAACTAAAGGCAATGTATCAAAAGGATTTGAGATTTTTACGAGGTATGGATAAACAGTTAGATTCCGAAAAGGGGGTGGTACGCCGCTTGCCCTGGTGAGGGAGTAGATCTGATAGGTAGGCTGGAGTCAAAGAATGGAGGGACCAAAAATAGAGTGATAAAACCTTGAAGTCGATGCATTGCTTTCCTGGGAGCCAGTGCTGGTCGGCGATAAGTGGTATGAGGTGGCAGCTGCAATGCTAACGAAAGACAAGCCTAGCTGCAGAGTTTTGCACCAGCTGTAAGGGCCTGATTGCACATGCCGGTAGACCAGCAAGCAGTGAGTTACAGAAGTCAAGTGGGATGTTACAAATGCATGGACCAACTTAGATGTGGCATCCCTGTCTAAAAAAAAATGAATTTTAGCACTCGTGTAGCCGCAAGTAGGCAGACTTGGCTGTGGAGCTCATGTGGTCATCTAAGGAAAGGTCACTTTGGAACATGACGTCTAGATTTTGTGCAGATTTAACAGGAGATAAGCTGACAGAGCCAGTTTTGAGCGCTAGCCTTTCCATTTTCTGGATCTCACTTAGTTTGCTCATAACTAGTAAGTTGGTTCTATCATTTAAGAAAGTTTGTTGCCATCCGTATGTGAATTTCATCAATACATGCAGCAACGGAGTTGAGAGAATTATACGTGCTGGGGGCTAGGAGGGATCAGAGCAAAGGTACAACTGAGTGTCATCTGCATAGAAGTGAAAGCCTACATTTTACTTGGCAATCACATCAGCAAGAGGGAGGGTATAAAATGTGAAAAGAATGGTACTTAGCACAGGTCCCTGAGGTACCTCATTTTTCAGAAATTCCTTGGGTGGTCTTTGTTCATTCACATCACTATTCCGGAGTCTCCCACTGAGATAGGATCTGAACTATTGCAGTGCAGTGCCAGTGATGCCCAGGCGAGATGAGAGGCGCTCAAGAAGAACTTGGTGATCGATAGTATCAAAAGCTGATGAAAGATTGGGCAAAACAAGCAGAGACACTCTACCTAAGTCTTCACTCCTAAGTAGGTCGTTATACACCCGAAGCAATTCTAACTCATTGGAGTGTTTAGCTCTAAAACAAGGCTTGCACTTACTAGCAAGTTTTGAAGTTTCAGTATGAGTTCTGATGGCCTGCCACGACTCGTTACAGTTGTTTGATAGGAACGGTAGTACGGAGACTGGGCTAAAGTTGCTCAATTTCTCTAGGTCTAGTGCTGCTTTATTATTTCTTTATCGCTTTATTCTAATGTATGTTCTATGATGTAATGTTCTATGATGGTTCTTGTTATTAGCAGTACCGCCACCCCAGGCTACTGTATTTAGGTGCAGAATCCTTGAAGTGCATGCCAGCAAAGAAGCAGTGAGTAACCCACCAGTCCCCATTTTAGATGTGCGGTGTAATTTAACGTTGCAAATGGCGGTGTCCAAAACTTGACATTTAACCCTTTTGCCCAACAGCTTGCAGGTATATCTAGAGACCATCGCATGCTGTTTAAATCACTTACTGGGGCGTCAAGTCAAAAGAGTTGTGGACGCAGCTTTTAATATTTAATCTTCTGAAATGCAAATTCACCATCGGCCATTTGATCATAGCGGAATAGAGTTTAACATCTTTAAATACTTTTCAAAATAGTAATGCATTTTGCGATTGTTCTTTGTTGTTCTAGTTTGCCTGCATTTTAAAACACAAACGTCAGCTTGACAGCTGTGCTTAACCCCCCCCCCCCCTACAGGGATATGGCACTGTGGCACTGAATATTTCTTACCGATAAGTAGACGAAGTGTTAGCAGGTCACATCATGGAATTTTTTATTTCAGAGAGAGCCACAACTTGTGTTTGTGAATGCTTAAGGAATGCCCTCGTAGATCGGTGTCGCGCTGTTGAGATGGAAATGCATTTTGGCGAAATTCATAATGGTGTAGAGCAGAGCGTGCGAATGCGAAACACGTTTAGTTGCCCACCATTTTACTGGGTTTTTTTTTTAATGAAACTCCATTTCGGATTGCATTTGCTTGAGTGACAAAAACGAGCTGCCATGAAATGGAAAAATCAGAGCTTGTAATTGGGAATTCATTGGTGTGCAACCTAAAATCTATGTAGACATTGTGGTTGAGCAGCTGTCGGGCATCATTCAACGGCAAATGCCAGTTTTTGCTAAGCTGTGACCTTTTTCTGGCGTAACAGTATGGACAGTCTGACAGTGATGAAAAACGTGGGATTACAATTCTTCCGACGCTGCTGCATCCAAAGTCGGTTGGTGAGCTGACGCTGGCCAGCGGAAATCCGTTCGATCACCCCCTGATTGACCCGCACTATCTGGAGGAGCCTGAGGATGTAGAGACACTCCTTGAAGGTCAGCTCCGATAGATACGATACGATTGGTCGTCTTCGCAGCTCGCTAATGAGATACCTTTCCGCTTCTCAGCTTTGTCATGGAATTCTTGTTTTGTGCTCACATTTGCAGTCAGCATGAAATTCCCCTCGACTTTTAACCAGCAGCTAGGCCACTGTTCAGCATTCGAAATGGTTGAGGGCTCCAAGTGTACTACCTACGATATTGCACATGCACAGTCAAGCAATCATTTCTTTTCGTAACAAAGTTGGTTGAGTGACCCAACGCTAGAACGTTTCTCGTTCTAGCGTTGGGTCACTCAACCAACCTTGGCAAAAGACACTCGGCATCTTTAAACGCAGCTTAGGCTAGACAATGGAGAAGCCAAATAATGCAATTTTTTCATTGAATGTCCGGCTATTAGAATTCATTAGCTTTTGATCGGCAGATCTGCTGGGCATTTTACGACCGGAGCAGGAAACACTGGGAGAGGAGCAACCCAGCCCTCTTACGGTGCAGGGCGTGCCTATATACATAACAATTTCCCCTCAAAATAAGCCCAGTGCGACCCAGGGTAGACTGGGGCTATTAAAATTGAGCACGGTTAGAGCTGCAGAACTACTGTAGCGACTGCCAAGTTTAGAGGTCAGTAAATAGAGCTCGGCAGATTCAACTAATAAGCCGGTTTCAGTCTCTCAGGAGAGCTAGTTTTAAGCATGCTGAAGTAAATCCACCTACGGAAATTTTCATGCAGCCCAAATCGCTGCTATGCAGAGCAAGAATAACCCATTTCGTAGCTGTAGTGCCTCTGGCCTCACCATGTTACTTGTTGGCATGTCGTTGTCTTGTTGGCATGTTACTTGATGCCCATCCTGGTCCCTGAAGAAAAAAAACTCCGAAGATCGGAATGCTTAAGCTTTGTCAAATAATTTCATCGTGAAGTGAAAATTTCGTGACTTGAAGCACATTCGTCATTATTCTGGGTAGAAAGGGTATGACTAAAGCGAAAGATCATGCTTAACAAGCTTATCCGCTTATAAGCTCTACGTGCTGAAACGAATTCCCAGCTTCATACAAATTCGACATGTACGTGTACTTTTGAAAGTGGCTTTCTAGCACACATGCTGCGTACAGGCATGCGCACAGCAAAGACACACACACACACACGCACACTTGCGCTACCGCAAACGCACATACTCGCACATTTGCAAAGTACACACAGACACCGAAAGCCGCTTTGGCTTTGAGTTCGCGATGCAAAACTCTCGTGCGTAATGCCTAAGTAAAAATGTGCTTCCTTTGGATTTGCCGACGGAGATGTATTGCAAACATGTACGCTCTATTGAAATAACATTGGGATGTGCCAGATCTTTTCAATGTGATGCATAATTGGACGGATCTTCAAATTTAGAACGTTTATTTGTACAGTCTCTATTCTGCCACCAATTTGTCTGCTGAGCATGGCCGCAAAGTGGTTGTAAGAAATAGCCGTCAGCACTAAATAAGTATTGCTAAACGATGCGTCTCAACGCCGCCCGGAAGTTTAATGTTTCTGAGTCCTTCATAACATGACATTAATCAATCATAGGCATTAATCAACTGAGTCTCCCACACTGGCTAGCTGTAACGAAAGAGCTGTCTCTAACCTTTCTTACCGCAGCTCGAGGCAATAGAATTGAAGAGTAGTTATTAATGGTTTTACGGGGCTTCGGCACCTACAAAGCAAATAGGTGTAATTTTTTCAATGTCGACCATGAGCACCGTCAAATTACCGACATTCTCACTTCCCCTGCACATGTAGAGTAATAGGCTTAGCTCAACTTGCTCGTGACTGCTTACTTTTTTGAACCAACTTTCGGCTCGATCGTGGCACTTTAATCCAAAGCTAATCTAAGCAAGCCGCAGCAGGCTGTGAACAACTTTGCCGTAGCCCTTACTCTGTCTTTGCTGAGCAATTGAGCCAGCATTTATCTACCGTAGTCTAGACGATGGCATGTATCGATCGTTGTAACCGATATGAAGCTCTTGCATTCGTTTGGTTCTAAAGTAGCATCAAATTCAGCTATTGATCTAACGGGTGGACAGCAAGCAGTTACACCTGGCGAGACCTTGGCTTGTCGTATGTTGTATACCTCTTTGGTGCGACTTGGCTGAGCAGTCCGACACTTCGGCCTAACGCTCTCGTTCGCGGCAAAGGCCACTGCTAGGGTGTAATATGTAGCGTTACTTACGCTTATATCCCGCCAAACAGGTGAAGTGACTCGATTTTCTCCCTCGCAGGGGCCAGATTCGTTGAGGAGCTTCTCCGCACGAAGACTCTGCAGAACTTCGGTGTCCACCTCGTCGACTCGGACGGATCTTCGACGCCACCGTGCGACAAGCATGGGCTGCTTACCGACGACTACTGGCGGTGTGTGATCCGACATCGTGCCGTTACCGTGTATCACCCAGTGGGTACTTGCAAGATGGGGGCCGATGATGATGCTTCGGCCGTAGTGGACCCGCAGCTGCGGTAAGGTGGTTGGCATGGCGAATGACAATTATGAACAGCAAGCGAGAATTTGGGGTCTGGCTGTGTTTGATCAGCCTTGGAGATAAGCTGCTGCACTTCGAGACCCATTTCGATCATTCTCTCCCCCGTACATATGGCAGTGCAGAAGGCCAACGTTTAAGACCGCTGTCATTTCGTATGCTCGCCCATGCCCAATTTTGTGGGCAAGATGCTCAAGTTATATATCTAGTTTTATTTATCAATTTAGTTTGTATTATAACTTAGTGTGCTCCAGCTCCCTTTGCTTGTGCATAGCGGCCTGGCGACCTTTCGTATGCGCATCACCATCTGTACTCGCAGACCTCTGAGTTTCGCTAGAAAAGTTGGAAATCAAGCATGCATGGTGACATGAATTCCATCATCCCGAGCCTGGTCCTTCACGGTGTGGATTGAATTCTAAGCCTTTCTTCCTCGGAGTTTTGACATATGCAGAAATGGCTACGGTAATTTGGCATCATAGTGTAACTGCTCATTCGGTGCTGTATTTTCTTCAGAACGGATTTGATGCATGTCTGGGTGGCACTGCACAAACCAATGCCTCTCTATTTCGAACGGGTACATGTGCACTGAATGTAAGTTGCTAGCACGTAGGGGGAATTTCCTCATTACTGTCGATGCTTCTCGAATTCCAACCAGCGAACTATTCACGGTCTTCACGGAACAATTGGAGGTTCAACTTATCGGGTCCTAATGTTGCAGGTCTATAGACAAACAGACACTGTGTGAATTTGGGACTGGTCAAATGGCACGATAGATACGGAGTGATAGCGACAGACAGCGAACCTCAGAAGTTTAGACTCAGGAATGGATTGTAGCAAAACAATGGTAGTTTATGGACTATGCACTGTTTAGGTGCTCACAATGCGCTTGTACACACTCAACTGTAATAGAAGGCTCTTCAGGAGGAGTAGTAACCAAGCTGAACAGTCCGCATTGTATTTAGAAGCGACAAATACATACAGATTGGCTGAACATATACGCCATCTAATTATCATAAGGAGGCAAATGTATATTCTTTGTAATCTCAAACTGCGCGACCTCCTTCCATTCTGCCAAAAATGGAACTCTGATTTTAAGTCAAGCATGGTAAGTCTTTCAAGTGCCACAATTTGATATTTGGTTTCCATTATAACTAACACTAATTGCTTGCCACTTCAAGAAATGTGCTTAGAATACTAACAAAGTTTATTGTGCAACCAATATTAGCATCACTACCAGTTAATTATTTAAATGGTCCGTGGTTATTCCTGAGATATTGCATATCTATACCTAGTTTTATTAACACTGGTGGGGATGAGCAATGTTTTCTGTATTCACACATGTATTCGACGACATTGTTCTGGTATGATTTTAGGGCATTGAAAACAAGTTAGAAGTACCATATAACCTTTTTAAACGAACAAATGTCTCGGACAAGTAGAGTAAATATAGGTATAATCAGTTAGGAATAGTATAATGTCGTCATAAAGAATACCGTGTGCGATAGATATACATAAATTTACATACATAATCAGGCTCAACCAAAAAGAACACACAGAAAGCTGGGTTAACTTTTCCTTTATTTGTTACTCTCTGTTTCGTGCTGATTTATTCGTTGTATGCGCACAGTGCTGTTTGCCAAGTCGATGGCTGAAAATGCACTTGAGCTGCATTTACCCCCGCCAGAGTGCTTTAGCAGCTCCTTGCAAGCTTCGGGTGTTTTAGTGTCCGGTCGAGCCACTGTCGCTCGTCACAATTCGGCCTTCACTTGTGTTTGGGGTATTGAGTGTCAGCTGAGACGCATGACCCACATTCTATTCGGTGCGCTTAGCTAGCTGCCCGCTTAAGCACGTTTATCTCATGTAGCCGGTTTGCGGCAGTTTATGGCAGTTTACGGCAGTTTACTGACAGTTTACGGCAGCTTACTGACAGTTTACGGCAGCTTACTGACAGTTTACGGCAGTTTACTGACAGTTTACTGATAGTTTACTGACAGTTTACGGCAGTTTCGGTCTCGCTTTTCGTTCTTTGCAATTCGAGCTTAGGACGGTTTCGTGCCCATCGATTAGGGCTTTAATGTTCGCTGCTGGCCGAACCTCTGAATTGTGGATTTTTATGTCTGCTTAGGGCGCGCCCTCTGATGGAACTTGTTATATTGCGAGTTTCTGAGGGGCAGCTCGGTGCCTCAGGCGCCGCGAGCTCTGTTGCGGGAGCAGCCGATGCTGATTCTGTTGGGAGAGCCGCCCCGCCCCGCCCCGGTGAGGAAATACATTGCGGTCCTTGCGATTACGAGCTACGTATTAGCGCTTTATCTAAAACCCTAAATCTACTTTTCGCTCACTGGGGCAAGCCGCTCCCGTAGGGGCTCAGGTTGTAAAATTAAAAGCAACTAAATGTAACAAAGCAGCCTATTATCTGCTGAGTAACAACGCTTACTGAGTTGAAATTATTTGCCGAGCACCGCAAAATGTCATACACGCTTCTCTGTGTCTATAACTTTTTGAGCACCGAAAGCCACTTCGGCTTACAGTTCGCTGCATGAAACACTCGAACGTTGGATCGCCTTAGTATATTTATTATATATCATATATTATGTATTTATACAATAAATTTTATTATGTATTTAAAGTATATTTAGCTTTTCAGTGTCTGCTCACTGAGATAGTTATGTAAAGAAAATCGAAAGTTGGCCATTTGTAATGAGCAGCAGCCTTGTAAGGCAGCGGAGACAGCATTTTGGTACGAGGGGGGAGGGTCGCTAAAGCTACGCTCGTGCTCGTGCTCATGCTCAACCAATGGTTGATAGAGTCATCCATTCTCTTTGAAACCCGTGAGGTAAAACTCGTTGCCGCATCTACAATTGCTACTTCAACTCACAGAGCCGAAATCTCTTTTAACTCACTCCTCTACAAAGAATGTTCCACCACCCCATTTGCAGTGTTAAGCTGTTATACTGTGTAGCTAGTCGCTCACGTCACTCTTGGCTTCGCTACTGGGCTCTGAAATTAATGTAAAATCCGCAAAGCTGTGGACGGATCGGACGCAAGTGCATCCAAGTCTTCCATGACTGGTTCCCTCAATGCTCCGAGGATGTCGCCACCGTTTGATAATGCTGTTCTAGCTTATTTCCAATGCGACATGCATAACTACCCATTGCTTTTACAGTGGTACCCGGGCTAACGAGTTTAATTCGTTCCGTGCTGGAGCTGCATGTTAAATCAAGTTTCCTTATTGAAATTAATTGAAATGCCATTAATTCATTCCGGACCCAAAAAAAACTGCAATTGTTACATATTTTTAAATTAAACAATTTACTTATAAATAACGAATATAGTTTCAAAACAATACAATAGAATGCCTTGCAATAAGCAGGTTTTTTTAATCCTAATCCTTTGTTGCAATTACAAGCGGTGGTGATAACCGTAAATGCTCTTCTGTCTCAATACAAAAGAAACTGTTAAATCAGCTAGTATTTATTTATTTTTTTATTTTTTTATTTAATGTATAGGAATAACTTGGAGATCAGACTTTAGAATGCTAATGGAGTTAGAGGAGAAATGCTCAAATGAATGCCTTAATCTTATTCGCCGACGCTTGCCCTTTTCATCGGTATTTCCTCGCTTTCAGTTTATTGGCTAGGCTTTTACACGGATGCGCCGATTGTTATCGGTTATACGATGGACTCTCACACGACGATATTGCATGAATAGAGTACACTACGTACCTAGCTGTTCCTGCCGTAGTTGGATTTAACACCGGAGTCCGGCGATCTTTCGCGTCCAAGCACCACGATGTCTCGCTTGAGTCTGTCTTAGAGCGAAATAACAGGCCTTCGCTCGGCGTCACACCCAGGTTGTAAGGCAGCGTCTTGCAACGGAACGTCGTTTGCTGCCCTACCCTTATTGGCCTGAGTAACGACACGCAGTGCGACGTTCACTGTGGCAACTAGCAGTGGAGTATCTTAAACTGGCTTGTAACCCGAATATTGTAGCTCGAAACTCAAAGCAAAAAATCGGCCGAGAGACTGCTCGTATCTCGAGTCGCTCGTATGTCGGGACACTCGTATCGCTGAGGTGTCGCTGCAGTTTGGTTTTACTTGTAAATGGACTGTTAAAAAAAATATCTTGAACTGGCCTGTGAAAAGCCACAGGGCGGCTTTCATCGTGAGGCATTTTGCA
This sequence comes from Cristatella mucedo, assembly GCA_009760855.2. Classification (NCBI taxonomy): domain Eukaryota; kingdom Metazoa; phylum Bryozoa; class Phylactolaemata; family Cristatellidae; genus Cristatella; species Cristatella mucedo. The sequence continues at coordinate 1,026,838 of WPIO01000076.1, forward strand.
CTGTGGTGAGCGTGCTGAGCTAACGATCAGCCTGGTAGTAGCCGGATTGACGGATTCATCTATCTGGATCATCGATTTGCTCGTTTGCAGAGTTCGAGGCGTTAAACGGCTGCGCGTTGTTGATGCCTCGGTGATGCCTGAGCTGCCAAGTGGAAACACGAACGCCCCAACCATCATGATAGCTGAGAAAGCTGCCGATCTTATACAGGGCAAGCCACCTCTCGCACCGCTCCGTTGTGGCTGAGACAGACGGCTGCGGCTCGGCTGTTTGCTGCCTATGGCGATAGGCTCACTGCCAACCTTACGACGCTAATCATTAGGGGCTTCTTGACGGTAGCGTCCATAACATCGTCGCGCGTTTACGGGTACTTTTACCAAACCTGCAAGCACTATTACCTGTTTTTATGCCTTTGTTTAGCTTTTTAAAACTTGTTTACCCCTCTTGTTTGGTCCCTCTACTATACTGAACGCGAGTGATGCTTTAATTTCCCGCAAACTCGGTCTTTAGTAGCTGCTGCTGCTGCTGCTTTTGCTCATCTGGCGAGCGGACTTGGCCGAGCAAGTACGCATAGCTACAATATGCGTGTTTCGTAATGATACTCACTTTTCGTGCTATACAGAATGTGTATATGGCTAGAGCTGTGAGCCTATTTTTTTAACTGCGATTAGTGTTAACAATTTTAGTCGTAACAATGCTTCGGTGTGCTTCCATTGACGAAGTGACAGCAATAAAGGAATTACCTGTACTCTTTGGTGGCTTTTTAACGTTTTTCCCACATGTTCCTGACCAATTGAAGCAACCGGATTACTCAAAATTGACTGCTGCCGTCCTCGCGTCTAGCGACGACGAGAGTATGCGTGGGTATCAGTCGCATGATGCTAAACCTGCTCGATATTGTCCGTTTCTCTCTGCCTCATCGAAGCTAGCTATCAAACCTATTTTCAGAAGATATTTGACTGCAAGCCTGTTCAAATGGAGTCAATAATAATGTATCATTACCGGCCAACACATAAAAAGAAAATAATTCTTGACAGACCAAACGAAAAAGAAAGTTACGGAAATGCTAGTTGCTAGTTTGGTAAACTTGAGTTTACGTTGGGGAGTTGAAAAATTAGTTTTATTTCTCCATGCTCTGATAGTGAAGGTAGGAGGATTTTAGTTTTACGGGCTCAAAATTTAGAGGTCTTTTTATGGTACCACCTTTAAAGATTATTTCAGAACGTAAGAAAGGGTATCATCATCAATTAAGCCGGTCGATTATTTGGAAGGCGCTTGAGTTTTAGGTTTTATAATGAACTAATAAAAATCGTGTGCAATCTTCCGATTAATTATCTAAATACACACACGGCTGATATGCGTATCCGAAGTTATTCATGCCTTATCAGAAATATATCCCTGCAATAACAGGAAACTATCAATATATCACAAGTTCTGACATGGATTACTGGTGCGCCTTTCAAAGATCCATTGAAAGCAAACGCTTTGAAAAAAATTTGAATACATTCAGTGTTTATATTTAATTAATGCTTGGAGCTCTTCAGAGTTCATTTATAATTACCGAAACTGCAGATCGTACATTTAAATGCGCCCACGAAACTCTCATCTGCCACTCATAGTATATTTGTTCATAGAGCGAGCAGTCCGTCCGTCAACATCGTGACCAGCGGCCGGGCTCCGAAGTTATGAAGCGTTAGATTGGAAGCGTTCGCAGTTAATGTCAAACTTGTTGCTTCGGATGTCGCCTCAGGAACTATCAAGCGTGGCAATCAAATCTGGTGGGTAATTAAACGACTAACAAACACTTCGTACCTGTAGATACATCAGCTCGGACACGGCATTTACAACTAATCAGTGAATCCTGTATTAGCATAAGCATTTTAAAGGTGGTGTTTATAGATCAGTCAGAGAATGACTGGCTAAATGGTTTTTGCGGTTAATGTTAATGTTAATTGTCCGTAAATGTTAAATGTCTTAGAACTGTCATGTCATAATCCATGGATAGGAGTTATAAAAGCCTGATTCGTCTAATAAGTGGTGAGTTGTACCCTAGTATTTAAGTCAGGTGGCAGTTGCACCCGAGGTTTTCCGCCGGTCGATATTTCAGTATCGCACCAGAGCTCCTATATGCTGCGACCGATGCTGGACACGTGCAAAACTCCAAGGATGTCAGATAGACTTATACGTCTTACGTCTACGTCTTTACGCTATCTATATTTATTAAGCTGAGTTAAGTAGCTCTTCATTACCGCCACACACAGTTACCATGGGCGTAACTGCACGAGTTGCATCTGCATTTATAGGTCACTACTCGTGGTAAAAGTCGGTGTTGGTGATACAAGGTTCAGACATCACCCACATCTTGTCGAGCGTCGGCACGGACCTCGGCACTTGTTCGAGTGCCGTATTCGCCGCCTAAGAACGCTAGCAAAGAAGCCCTTGCTGCCTCTCTGCCGCTACATCGCATGTCTGACTCAATAACCAAACTCTCTGTGAACCAAACTGAATGAAAGCTGAGTTTTCATTCAAAATCATACATTGGGCTGCAAAATTTATCGCTAACTACGTGTGCACGACCTCGTGCTTTTTGTAATCACCGCGAGGCTTGTTTTCAATATACATAAGCTTGACCGAGGAATAAATTCTGGAAAATGCTTAAACACACATCTACCAGCATAGGCTAAAATAAGCCTGGTGGTTCCAATTGTGTGCCAGTCCAGTGATTATTCTAATTAAGCAACACGTGACTCCTTACCAACGACGTATTATGGATTGCTAAGGTAAACGTTGTGTAACTCCCTGGCATCTCCGCGAGACAGTCAGCTGACCAGCAAGTCATAGAGCATTCACGTCTCGCCACTCGCCTGCTTGCTAAAAAAAATAGTCCGATTAAATCCACTGAAACTTCTAAAGTCCACTGCAACTCTCTAGTCATGCTACGGTTGCCTCGTTTGCTCATTATTGAAACCCTGTAAGAACAATATAAATCAGATGCATGGCTAAAAGCTTACCTTAAACTGCTGTCTCAATGGTGGATAACCCGTGCACGAAGACTTATAGTCGTGCAATATTTTGCCGCCGGTACCAAATTAACCTGTAGTTCACCAAAGAGTACAGCCTATTAGTATAATCGTGACTATAAGTTTTTCAAAACTCTTTTTCTGTATAAGCAAAGTACCTAGAAAAGAGATCGAGTTCTCTTTTGGTGCTTTACAAATTTCTTATTACTATTATTAGCAATATTATCGCTTTTATTGTAGTGAAACCTTCAGTAGTCAACCAACGTCTTTCCTACTTCGAGAAATCATAGTCAAGTTAATCTCTTGTTATCTCACCAAATTTTGTAGTCTAGGCTGTTATTATCTCGTTACGGTGCCTAGCTACACACCTTAGCTGCTGCCATTGTAGATGTCGCTAAATAGAAAACGACGAACGCAGCAAACGATAGAGCTTGTTTTCTGAATCCGGTGAGTCTTTTGTCCCAAATGCTGCAGAAGTCACTCGTGAATGGACATCCACTTGCTTACCGCCTACCACTGTGTTTTCGTCGCATGAGACCCCTCACTCTACATGTTCCGTTGTTGTTCCGGTGAGCCGTGATGGCACACTAGGTATGGCGGCAGCTTTCCACGACCTCAGTACCGAGGTCGTGGGTTCGAATCCTGCGGCTGGCGATCCTTTATCGCAGCTGCTACAAGCGATGGCGATAGCCTTAAAGGCTCTTCTGTCGCCTATACAAAAGAAGTCGTTAAATTAGTTAGTAGTTCTCCACAACCCCCCCCCCGCAAAATGTCATTGTTGTACGTCGTGACTGTCAGTATTCATGAGCATCTCTCACCACGTGCACCGCACCCTCATGCGCAGAGGGCAGGCTAACACTTTAACTCACCGTCGCCAACAGTCGAGAAGAGCTCGACAGCTCAGGTAGGCTCACGTGACCGCCTTGCCATTCATAAATACCTCCGCCCAATCAGCAGATAAAACCACACAGCTGAGGCATTACGCGCTCACGCGTCAGTCTGGCTAGGGCGGGGCCACGTGATGGTGGTGCCACGATCACAGTACCTTAAGAGGCTGCCGACGCCAAAATAAAATCGTTGTTAGTACCGGCAACGCGCGCTCTTCCATTAGAATGACATGTAATTTTATTAGCCATTCCCGCAAAGCTCTCCCGTTACAACGTAACTAAGCTGCTAATAATGAAGCTCATTCTGTAACCACGTGAGGTACAGCAGCTTAGGACGGCTGTAATACGACGAGGGTCACCAGCTAGGTCTAGGCCTGACTTTAGAGCTTGAGCCTGGACGTCCCATGCTCCTAATCTTCGCATTTGGGTCCGACATGCGATTGGTCGGATTGTTTTTTTTTTATAGCTAGCGCTCGTGGCCACGTTCATCTTAGCATGCGGACCGATGACTGGCGTTCGCCGACGACGCGGCCACCCATGAAGGGCCACGAGGACCCTATGGCCGAGCATGGCTGGAGATAAGCTCGCTCGCTGTTACGGCTTGTATATTCCGCGCGCTCCCCAAAACACGTTGCTCGTAGCGTTCCCCTCCGTGAGCTGCAACACACGGCGAGCTGAGATGCGCCGCGCTGGTTAATTCCCGTTAATGCAGCCAATGTTGCACCAATGTCGTCTTGGCTGGTATTTGTGGAGATTGCTGCCCTCTTCGAGACCGCTCCGACACGTGAGCGTCCTCTCACGTCGGGAAGGCTAATTTCGTGTTTCCTGCGTCCGCGTAGCCTAGCGTACCTTTAGGGCCTCAGTATTTCTGTTTAGTTCTGTTGTTGTTGGATATGGTTATAAAAGGGTCTAACCAAACTGCCATTCGTTTTTCCCTAGCCCCCAGCGACAGCGACTTGGCGGTGGGCTTGCGTCGCCGGATTAAGGTAGCGCCGGCCGGGAAGTGGCCCACCCCTTAGTCTCGGCTATAATTCTAACCTCAGCGACGCCTTATAAATTGTGCCTCCGGGATGCCTGCTCTTCGAGTAATAAACCATTACCTTTTAGCAGTGTTCTACAACAGTACGCCGTTGAATTTCCGTCGTTACAGAGACCTGCCGGAAGTCACTGTTGCTACCCCCAAAAAGGTGTCTGCTTTGTTCAAACTCCATCGTTGAAACCTGGTGGTAAAGTAGCAGGTGGTTGCCGTCGTCTTTTAATTTCCAGCCTTAAGTGGCTCCTTCCCAGCATTCGTGCGATTCACAGTATCTGTGTACAACTAGCGTTTATGGCTGCCGGCGGTTGGGTAATTAAGAAATCGCGTAACAATTTCAGCTTAATTTCAGAATTAGCTTATTTTCTTTCGTCTATTTGAGCTGAGAATCACCCTCTTCACATTCCTAATTATTCATTTATTCATTTTGTAGTATAATTGCCGAGCTGTTTTGGCCCAGTGGTTAAGTTGCTCGCCCTGATCAAGGTCTTGCCGAGGTCGTGGGCTCGAGCCCCGTGGCATATGTGAAGCGCCTGAATAGAGTTTAAGTTCGCTTAGGGCGCTATAGAAATGAACTTTATATATTTATTTTTTATTCCAACTATTGACCATCTTCTTAATCTATCATAAGCATGCTTGTCAGTGATACCAATAAAAACTACTAGCTGATTTAAAAGCCTTTTGTGAAAGAAGAGCCTTGAATGCTATAACCGCAGCTTGCAGCTGCAATAATGGATCGCCCAATGCAAGATTCGAACCCACGACCTCGGTGCCGAGGTCGTAGGAAAGCAACCACTCTACCTAGTGTACCATCACAGTTCATCAATGGCAACTTGGAGCATTTCTCTAACTTTTGCGTAAGTAAGATCAAACTGATTAGGTTGGCCATTCTTCGAATCGATTTCGGCGGGACCACAACTCCATATCATATCGCTCTTCACTTTTTCATTCGCGTCGTTCTGGATTTAACTCGTCGCTAAATATTTTTCCCGGGCTAAATGATATCTTGTCTTCTCTACGTTGTCCCGGCAGCTCCCGATAACTTGGTTCGTGAGCGTTCTGTTGCATGCAACATAACGAATACTGTAAATAAATATGTCCTGGTCAAGTCCTTATCCCTCTGGAAACCGCTGCTTCTCAGACCTCACATTAAAAGTCTGTATCATGAAAGCCTAAGTAACAGAAAACCTAGGATCACAAGAGAGTTGGAACACTTAAGATAGGGCCATCTAGGGTGGCTTTCCGAGAAACATTCTCCAGCTCGGCCTTCCAGTTGTGCATACACTGCAGGTATTTACGAATTTTATTTCATCCTCAAGCAAGCCAATATAAACGTTACGGTTTCACGCTCTCGCAGAGAAGAAAAGAAAGCTTGCTTTCGAAGGTCAGATGTACGACGATGGAGCAAGTACGCCGTAAAGACACAGAGATGTGAAGACAATGCGGCGACGCACCGGACCAGTCGGGGACCAGATTCGTGGCACATATGGGACGATGCATGTACATGAGCAAACGGCAATCACACTACCCGCCCTTTCCTACTAATCACACTAACCTTCCTGCAGAGCAAACCGTGCAACGTACAATCGTGGCAGTTTTAGCCAATGGATATGTTTCAAGCGGCGAGGCCGTGCTTGACATAGAGCTGCTCCACTTCACGCACTTCATCTTGGGAACCAAGGAACACGGGCGCTCGCTGGTGGATGCTGCTCGGCTCGATGTCCAGTATGCGCCCACGACCGGTCGATGCAGCACCGCCTGCTTGCTCGATCAGGAATGCCATTGGGTTGCACTCGTACAGGAGCCTTAACTAGAACGAGATCACCAGCACTAGCACTAAACAACGGCACATCACGGCAGAGGACCAATGACATAAAGCAATACAGAAATACTCAAGGTATACACACAGCATGAAAGGACATAGATAACAGTTTTTGCTAATACCATCAGAATACGGAAAAGTATCTCCCTCAATAACCTCATCTCGACAATTGTGCTGTGTACTCCTTCAAAAATGGTCCAGGCTTCACATTATCAGGTTTTACCCATTCACAGACGTGTGCCAGACATGGTTCCAGACTATGCAAAAAATCGATAGTTAAGTTGGAATGAGAAGTTAGCCAATTATGTTGCTGGTAAAACAAAGAGCTGCAGATTCGTATACAACTGCTAGGGAAGTTTTGCCCAACAACCAAGACACCAAAACAACGGTCATCTGCATGAATTAAAAAGTTTCCTTTGAGATGAGAAGGTAATTCAATCTAGAATATGCACTTGGGGAAACCGAGAGAGAGAGAGAGAGAATGATGAGAACGATGGGATGTGAATGGTCAGGAAGGACAGGCCGCAGGGTGAGGACGAGATAATTGCGTACTGCTAGAGCAGCTTAAACTGCTTACGAATGCCGACACTTTCCTTGGAGGTAAGGAGTTTTCGCGGTCTAGCCCAGTGGCCCACGCATGTGCGGGCCATGTAGAACAGCCAATGCATCCGAGTCGCGAGCAAAGCACTGCCACTGGTCAAGCTCCTGCAAGCTCAGAAGTGAGGGCAGCAGACTAAAGTAAACAACCTCCTCTCCAACCGCTAATCCAGACTCCTGACACAGACAGCACGGACGTCGTGCCACGGACACCAGTGCTGCCCTCGCCTACCTTGCCGTTCGGAGCATCCTTGCTGCTCGGGTACATGAAGATGCCACCGTATACGAGCGTGCGGTGCACATCGGCCACCATGGAACCCACGTAACGAGCCGAGTATGGCGTCTTTCCACCCTACAACATCGAGCAGCACTCGGCTGCATGCCAAATGCACCTTGCAAGGCCATGTGCAGTGGAGCGAAATCGAGATGATGGCCGGATGGCAGCACTCATCATCGCGAGAGACGGCCGAGGTTTGCAGGTTGCTCGTTCGCAGGCATCGCCGTAAGGTGCCTAGAGGTTATATTGACCAGCTATTTGGTTGCTTCTCATGGCACAGCGATGGCGAACCAGGTAAGAGGCCAGCTCGAATGCACAGCAGCTGCACAGCTCATCTTTAGCTAGTCGCCACCGTGCAAGTTCCGAAGCTGCCGTGCTGCCCAGCAGAGGGAAGGCAAACGTGGAGCCGGCTGAAGTTAGGTTACCCCGCAATATATCCACCGAACCTCGATATACGTCAATTTTAGCCAATGGATCGTCATCCGATTTTTTGGGCAAATTCTGAGCATGCGATGGGTGTGGTGGTGGGTATCGGTGGGGTGGGAGGCACCGCACTGACAGGACCCATCGGGCCACTTGGCTGAAGTACAACGACCTTCGTTGTTTTAACACTGACGACCAGCACCAGTGTGGGATCCGAGCAGAAACGTACGAGGTTTCGCTGCATGGTCCTCCCAACAAGCAAGCTGGGCAAGCCTGACTGAACGGTTTCACAATTCGTGGCTGCTACAGCATGCACTAACAGCAAACTGGCCAGCAGATTGGCTACAGCATCGCTGCGCACCCTTTGAAGATGTCAATGCTCACTGCTACAACTAGTGGCCAACACGATTTCCATCCACGATTGCCTCAGCTGCCAAGCCATGCCCGGTGCACATGCGTAAAAAAAAGCCGGTACATATTCACTATCTAACTTACCTCGGGGAACTTCCTGCTGTGGACATACTCGGTGACGGCGGAGTCCCACGTGCTCGAATTGCCTTCATTTACTGAATAGATGGACTTACCACGTGGCTTCATCCTTATGTTTGGTAGGGTGAGGATGAACTCGCCAATGCTCTGTAATACGATCGGCAGCGGCAATACAAACATCTGTTGTCGCAGTCGCACGTTAAGTCGCTTCTCTGGCCTGTATTGGCTCACAATTAAGGGTCGAATTCAAGATCCTGTCACTCATGCTTACGTCCTGCTGCTCATAGAACGCCCTAAGCCTGCGGCTGGACTAGAAGGCTTTGCTCTTCTAATAGATTGTGCTGCAGTGCAACCATCACCGTGTGCTCAGAATTTAGATGATATCTTCGACATCTGCCTTAATTTTGAAAGTTTAGTCAAGAAGACTGCTTCTACAGCTAGCCATCACGTCCAATCCCTATCTAAGATTAGGAACTGTCTTCCACGGTCGCTTCCAAAAAATTTAACCAGCTCCTTAGTTATATCTCGACTAGATTATAGTAATTCCCTTCTGGCTGGGCTACCCAAAAAAGCCACTAGGTCACTGCACCTGGCCATGAATATGGCTGCACGGCTAGTTTGCAAATCCCAGAGGTTTAACCACGAGCCTCCTTTGTTAAAAGAGCTAGGATGGCTGCCGGTTGATCAACGGATACAGAGCAAAGTTCTTACGCTGACCCACAAGGTCCGCCACGGCTTTGCTCCTCCATACGTAGCTGAACTGCTGCACCAGTTTCAGCCTCCTCGTGCCCTCAGGTTCTGTATGGACAATAAATTAGCTGTTCCATTCCTCTGCTTAAAGACCGTTGGTGACAGAAGCTTTTGCTCTGCAAGTCCGAGACTGTGGAACTCACTTCCACGATTCTTACACAACGACTCACCTGCTGCCGACTATGGCACGTCCTTTCCAGCGGTCCTGAGCTGCTACTTCCATGTTACTCACTACCTCAACTGCTCTCCTGACTCTGCTGCGCTTCCCACTTTCTCTTTGTTGCGTGAGATGAAGTCTGTTGGCTACCGAATGGGTACCAAAAGCTGCTTAGGCTGTGAGTGCCCGATACAAAACTCTCCTTCGTAACACCCACATAGTCTTTGTGGCATTGTGGAGTTACAGACAGAGATACATTACATTACATTCATTTTCTTGCCCGGCTTATCTATCTGAATTTCTCACTTCACCATGCTTCCCTTGGTACCACCAACTACTCTGATTAGAATCGTTGAGCTAAGCATCCAGATGACCGAGAGTCCTGCGGAAACCAAACCGTACCTTCGGTTTGTATGGTCCCAAAGAATGGAGCTTGCTACCGGCTGATGTCACGGCATCCCTTAATGGTGACATTCAAAACAAAGCTAAAAACCCACCAGCTCCTCATAGGATACGCTCTGTCCGTGTTAAGTGAAGTGACCTTCACGTGCTGATGCATGCTGAAATTGTATATGTTATTGTCACTGATCAGCTCTCACATACTTCCTTTCCAGCCTATATAAAGTACCTAGAAGTGATATACCGGCATATAATGTAGCTCTCAAGGGACATCAAACATAAGTATTATCATTCTTATTATTACAGCAACCACTAAAACTTCATGGTTTAATGAAGTTACAGGATCTCAAACATACGAGCTTGCGCACACTCATCCATAAACACATTTGCAAGCACACACACACACACACACACACACACACATATGCTTATATATATATATATATATATATATATGCTTATATCTATTTATATATATATATATGCTTATATATATATATACATATATACATGCATATATCATGCATAACCTTGCCGCTACCATTACTTACCTTAATTGCACAGGACTCAAAAAAGTGTTGGTACAGACGTGAGTACAGCCGTGTAAACTTAAATCCAGACTCTAAGTAATAAGTAATTACAAGTAACTCTAAGTAGCAAGTAATTGCAATGGATGCACAACAAGTTGTATATATGCTGTTAATTAAGCTCATCATCATCATGCTGTGCCCTCAGATTAGATAAAATGCTGTTAACAGATTTCCCTAGTTTGACGATGATGGAATGGTTGCCAATGTTTGTATAGAGATACTGGGAATCAGAGGATCGATTATGACTGTACCCTTAACTGCGGAGGCCTTTATCTTCACAGTTGTATGCACATGTTTCTCTAAACATGCTTATGGGCGCGTGTGAGTGAGTGACAGTGGCTCCATAGCTGACGTCTACTTCGGAGCAGACATATATTGACACCCGATGCGACATACTTGACGACGATCAATTTTAGGAAAGATCAAAGCCTTCACATACCAGAACAACATTTAGCTTCATGTTGCTGACTATATCCTCAGATCGATTGATGTTTCGGTAAAATGCAAAATGTGCTTCAAAGAGCTTATATAGACGAAATGCAAGCCTTGCCACACTATCAGGAAAAAGCAGCCGACTCAAAAAGACTTGGTGTTTTGTTCGTGCCATCAGGCCTTGTTATATGTTGCTTAAGCAGCCAGGCAGGACTCTTCTTTGGCCGTTCGTCAGGATATTAACTCATCTGACAGTGGGGCTATTTTGTCAGGGGATGTTTCTTCGGATAGGTTACCAGCCAAAACAAAACAGCAGCTGACACAATAGGCCCGACAAAATAGTCCTACAAATAGCCTGCACACAAAACAGCCCAAGACAAACTAGATCGGACAAAAACACGCAGAGTAATGAAAGGAATATTTTTAAGGTCAGGGTGAATGTATTTGATGACCGACGTCGTGGGCTCGAGCCCCATGGCATACATGTGAAGCCCCAGAATAGAGACTAAGTTCTTACGGTGCTTTACAAATGAATTTTCATCTATTTATTCTAATCAGTGAGTGGCCAGACCTCGATCTTATTGGAGGCAACCAGTGACAGGAAGGCGAAGGGACATTCAGAGCGCTAAGCCTACCGACACTCCTCCGGATGATCGTAGGTCACGGAGGTCACGACATAGGCTGACCTCCTTTCTTTCTTTATGCCAATGCAGGTGTTTTGTAATCAAATCCAGTGGTCTCTAACTAATCAGCTGCACACACTCTGCAACGATGAGCCTCAAGATACAAAACTCACACGCGAATACAGCTATCATGGACATTGCAAAGTCAGCCCACAACTTACCGGATCGAGCATAAATCCATGAGTGCCACAGCCGAGTGACAGTACAACCATAGTCGCACTGCCGTAGAGAGCGTAACCTGCAGCTACTAATTCACGGCCAGGTCGCAGAGCGTCAGTGGCCGAAGGTGATCCGGCCGACTCCTAAAAATAACCGAGCGAGTGCTTGCACGCGAAGCCATCCAAAACAGTGAACACGCTCGCCTGGTCAAAGCTTGAATCGCGTGGATTGAATCGCAGTGTCGACCAGTTCCGGGTGCAGATACACAGCAAGAGCTACCAAGTTATACGAAAGATGGTGGCACTGTGACGACATGGACACAGAAAGAAAGTGTACGTATACCCTGCATATGCAGAGCTAGCCTAAATAGCCTCAAATAAGTAAGTGTTTTGTGACCTGCTGAACAGCAAGATTTCAACATAACACATGAGACGCGAGAATTATCAATATAGGTAACAAATGTCAAAAGCCGCCACTTGATTTGATCCCCAAGATCAAGCAAAAACGGGCCTGCATTTGAAATCTCAGAAGCGGTTTTATGTCGGCATTCTTGGAGGACAGCACCGATAGAACACAGCGAAGTCGGATTTAATGAGTGCACCATGAGCTCACCTTTTTTTTAAATGCATAATGACAACTGTGTCAGGGTTCGCTCAAAAATGATCTAATATTTAACGCAAGTTGCTTGATTTCAACGGACTGCAAGAAATATATGGATAGAACAAAGTAATGAGAAAAATGCATTCCAAAGTATTGTTTTAATTAGACAAGAAATTAAATCGTGGTTTCAATCTGTTAACTACGTCTAGACTCACTTCCTACGCCAAGCATGACACTGAATTGGTTCTCAGTCAAGTAAAAAATATATATATATTGTAAAAGTTACAATATATATATATATATATTCAAACTTTTCAATACCTGAACATCCCCTTAGTTTTGTTGCCTGAGATACCTGCCAAGATTATATATATATTAGTGTAACATTTTGTTATAGGCTGTATAGATGTAGAGATGGTTGCTTTTCACCACGACCTCGGTCCTCGGGTCGTGGGTTCCAATTCCTGCGGTGGGTGATCCTTTATCGCGCTGCAAGCAGTGGTGACAGCCGTAAAGGCTCTTCTGTCGCTATACAAAAGAGGCTGCTAAATCAGCTAGTATTTCTTTTATTTTTTTCCTGCACTAATGTCCTTAGGCCGTAGACACTCGTGCAGTGTAGAACACGAACAACAAATCTTTTAAAACTCATAAACACAGCGCTCGTACCGGCGCCGACGAGCGACAAACACCAGTACTTACCAGCCTTGGAGCATGGCTAGAAACTTGTAGATTCAGCACCAATATACGCAGGCATGCCATCGGTAGGAAAACATGCCGGCAAGAAAGAGTGTGCGTGCACACACAAAGACAGGAAGTCCATATCCATAGCGCAGCAGCGCAGTCTATTCGAAAGCCATGAAGGATTACGACGGTCTAGGACCAACCATAGCTTGCAACTACTCTAGTATGGCGCCCGAGTACTACTGTACTGCCAAGCACAACGCCTCGGACACCATTTCCACCTGGCTCGAATGCAAGGACACAACTATCATTATGAGGTCGTGGGCTCGAGCCCTGAGGCATATGTGCCGCGCCTGAATAGAGATTTAGTTCTCTTGGGGCGCTATACAAATGAATTATATATATATATATATATTATAACTGACTGCCTATTAAATGACTTTGGCTATTTTACAACCTAACTATGCATTACGACATAACCAATTACTAACCGTTATATTTCTTCAGGGGCCGTGAATAAGATTTTGGCAACCCTAATCTGACTAATACAGCATTCCACTGTTTCAATTTTCAATGGCTCTATATCTCTCTTTTTTCAGCAGAAAATTTCCACATGTGTTCCAGAATCGACTTTCCCCGTTGATGACCAACATCAACGCCGTGGTCAAATCGGCCAACTTTCAGCTTTATATTATAGCACAAATTTGGCATGTCTTGTAAGGTCGACTTGCAAGTTTACATCGTTGTAATCAACTTGTAGCGCAGTTATACACATACAACCAATAAGTATGTAATGTCTGTAACTCCACAAAGTCATAAAGACCATGTGGGTGTTACGCAGGAGAGGTTTGTATAGCGCACTCACAGCCTAAGCGGCTTTCGGTACGCATTCGGTAGCCAACAGACTTCGTCTCACGCAACAAAGAGAAAGTGGGAAGCATAGCAGAGTCAGGAGAGCAGTTGAGGTAGTGAGTAGCATAGTAGCAAAGTAGCAGCTCAGGGCCGCTGAAAAGGATGTGCCATAGTCGGAAGTAGTAGAGTAGTTGTCGTTGCGCAAGAATTGTGGAAACAAGTTCCACAGTCTAGGACCTGCAGAGCTAAAGCTTCTGTTGCCAACTTTCTTTAAGTGGAGGAATGGGACAGCTAATTTATTGTCCACACAGGACCTGAGGGCGCAAACAGGCTGAAACTGATGCAGCAGTTCAGCTAGGTACGAAGGAGCCAAGCCGTGGCGGGCCTTGTGGGTCAGCTAGCTGTGCCTGTTTGGATGTCTTTGTGTGACCGTGCCCGGCATCCACACAAACTACGTTCACCGGCGCACTAGCTACATTCTCGTAGACTTGAGTAACTTCCTTCTTTCAGGTTTTCCAGCCTATCTAGGATTAACTCGGCAGCAGCTTCAGCTCGTTTGTCATATGTATAATTCATTTGTATATTGCCCCAAGAGAACTAAATCTCTATTCAGGCGCTTCACATATGCCTCAGGGCTCGAGCCCACGACCTCAGCCGGACCTTAATCGGGGCGAGCACCTTAACCGCTGGACCAACCCAGCTCGGCATGAACGTTGCAACCACATGAGCACTACTTCACTTCGAGCTTCTCCAATAAGCAGCAGATCGACTTCAATGTCAAGGTCACTCATGTTCAGGTTCATTCACTCTCTTGCCCCAGCTTACCAATCTGTAGGGTAAGGTGCTTGCCTTTAAAGACGGAGGTCCGTGGGCTCGAGTCTTAGGGCATATGCAAAGCACCCACATACAAGTTCAGTTCTCTTAGAATGTTATACAAATGAATTCTACTTTTTCATATTTGCACATAGCACCAGAAGCCACATTAAAGAGTTACAAGTCATGGCAAACGCCTCCGTTGCTTGGCAGTCCCACCAGCATCTGCTTGCAACTCTTGCTCTAGGAAAACGAGGCCAGCAAGCAACTGAAGCCCGGACTCCATCCCATCTAGCTTCCGGCGGGCACCCACCTAGCCGGATTGCCACGAACAGGCAGGGACAGTGAGGCAGAGGCGATTGGGCAGTACTCACATTCAACTCGCTGGAAGTAAAACCGGAGCACACTCTGATCTATTCGGCATTGCAGAGGAACAAAAAAAACTGGAACCGAGATGACAGTCCGAGGGCTCAGAGGACTCGGATGGCAGGACGGTGATGACTGGATCGGATGACACAGCTCAGATGGCAGGTGGGTTTTTTCTCGGTGAGCAGCTTTTAACCAAACCTCACGGCGCTTACCAACCACTGTCACGAGTAAGGACAGCAAGGATCTGTCTCCACCCGGATATCTTCAGGTGCTCATATGAACTTCCACATCCCTTGTCCAGGCTACAGTCCAGGGCTAACTCTCGTTGGACAAAGGAAATTGGTTTGGAGCTTGACTCTGCTGCTTCTGCCACTGCAGCTTGGCACAAACTGCAGCTTCTGATAGCATAATTACGGTGGACTTCTAGAAACAGCTTGTACAACGCATACGGTCGCGTATGGCTCAGAGCTAGGGTCAAACTATCGGCCTCTCAAGAACGAACTCATCAGTGGTAAATGTAGAGGAACATGACCAAACCCTATAACGAACATGCCTCATGCTGCACATGTCATGGATGCCACTCACCTTCCGGTATATGGCAAAAATTGATCCTATTGAAGCCAGGCAGTCAATGTTTGAAGAGCCGTCCAGTGGATCAAAGCATACGATGTACTTGCCCTTCAAAACCAACATTTTCTGGCTTTTACAAAGTCATATGCATCGGACGTATATGCAAGATCATTGAATCACAAATAGTCATATATTACTTTGCAGCATTTCTAAGAAAAAAATGATATTTTAAACCCCCTGGGCTTCATCTACAGCTACAGTAATAGCCATCATTGGGATTCCACAACTGACTGCTACTTTGAAAATGCAAAGTGACTGAATGCTGTCAACCATTGGACTGAGCTCATAAAAATTTTGCACCGAGTTGTACGCAGCCGTCAGCTGATTCGACAGCTTCATTTGCATTCAGCAGCAGATGAGCCTTAGCAGCAATCACTGCCACTTGTAGTATGGATGAGGTTTGCTCTTAACGAGCCGGGTCGTGGGTTCGAGTCTTGCAGTGGTCGAGCTGGTTTGGGTTTGGTCCAGCGGTTTAGGTTCTTGCCCCGACCAAGGTCTGAGGCTGCGGGTTCGAGCCCCGAGGCATATGTGAAGTGCCTGAATAAAGATTAAGTTCTCTTGGGTGCTGTACAAATGTATATATATATATATATATATATATATATATATATATGCATTATATATATGCATTATATAAATGCATTATATATATATATGCATTATATATATGCATTATATATATATGTATATGTATATATATATATTTGTATATATATATATTATATATATATATATATATATGTAATATATATATTATATATTATATATATATGTAATATATATATATATATATGTAATATATATATATTTATTTATTTATTGGCCGCTGCAATCAGTGGTGATAGCCGTGAGGGATCCTCGGCACTTTATAAAAGAGGTTGTTAAATCTGCTAATCTTTAAATATACTGTCAGTTTCGGCAAGAAGAAAGGTCGATAGTGTAAACACAGCTTAACGGATACTGGATATGCCACATCACATCGCACACGGGGCCAGCAGAATGACGATGAAGGCAACACCACCATCGGTGAAGCCAAGCACCTACGGCCCTCTGGATGTGCTTAAGCAGTAGCACTAGCAGAAGCAGGAGGCAGCGCCTCCTAGCTGAGACTTGGAAGTCTATAAACCGTCGTCAGGGAGGGCAGTCGCAGCGAGCAGCTGCTGTACTCGCAGTCTGGGCGCTCATCTTTATCAGAATGCAAACTCATGCCCCCCCCACTACGATTCGCTACAGCAGGGCAGTCAAAGGTTACTAATCTCTACAGGTAGGGCCCTGGGGATGTGGTGGGAGTGGGATGATTAGTCAT
Organism: Cristatella mucedo; assembly: GCA_009760855.2. NCBI lineage: Eukaryota > Metazoa > Bryozoa > Phylactolaemata > Cristatellidae > Cristatella > Cristatella mucedo. Next base: position 1,043,805 of record WPIO01000076.1, read on the forward strand.
GTAGTTATGTAGCCCCAGAAAAGTTGTGGAGGTTTGCAACGTTTTACATACAGCTTGAGCAGCCTGACCAGGGCAGCAACTAGATCAAGGCAAGGCTGTCGTTTTCTATGAACCAGAAGAGTGTTAATCCATCGAAAGATCGATTGCAAGCTCAAGCCCTTGCTTTAGTGCAAGGCTGTCACTGCATAAGCGCAAACACAGGTAGCCGAGTTCAGATACCTTACATGAGTAAGATGCTACTGGAAGCAGTAAGTAGCCCGGTCCATGTCGGCAGGCCCGCTCGACATCGAACGCGAGCACTGCTTGGCATTGAGAAATCTTAGAGAAATGTCACACACACCGAACGCACGCACGCGCGCACACACACACACACAATCAATCAGTCAACAAGCCGATCGTCGTGAAACATGCCTGCGAGCTGCGAGCCCAACCTGTTTCTCCATCTCCACTACGACGACTTCGTCGTTCTCTTCCGACACGAGCAAACACGTCTTATACGAAGACTTAAGCATGTTGATGAAGCAACTATTCGACAAGACGTCGAGCTTCTTCACCTCTTCGCCTTGGACATTTGTCGATCCGGCAATACCATAACTGCGGTAGAAGGAAGGAACATTCGCCGCTGTCATTACGATAAGAGCAAGACTCCCCCTCTCTCGCTCTCTCTCCTCTCGTTCTCTGTCTCTCTCTCTCTCCGTCTCTCTCTTTCTCTCTGAAAGAGCTAAGATGGATGCCGGTTGATCGACGGTTTCAGAGCAAAGTTCTTACGCTGACCCACAAGGCCCGCCACGGCTTGGCTCCTTCGTACCTAGCTGAACTGCTACATCAGTTTTCAGCCTGGTTCGTGGCCCTCAGGCTCAGGTCCTGTGTGGACAAAAATAAATTAGCTGTCCCATTTCCTCCGCTTTAAAGACAGGTGGCGACAGACCCAAGATTTAGCCTCTTTAGCATGACCAGGGTCTTAGACTGTGGAACTCGCTTCCACAATTCTTACGCAACGACAACTACTCTCCTACTGCCGACTATGGCACATCTTTTTCAGCGGTCCTGAGCTGCTAATTTGCTACTACGCTACTCACTACCTCAACTGCTCTCCTGACTCTGCTATGCTTCCCACTTTCTCTTTGTTGCGTGAGACGAAGTCTGTTGGCTACCGAATGCGTACCGAAAGCCGCTTAGGCTGTGAGTGCGCTATACAAACCTCTCCTGCGTAACACCCAAATGGTCTTTATGACTTTGTGGAGTTACAGACGGAGATACATTACATTACATTTCTCTCTCTCTCTTCTCTCCTCCCTCCCTCCCTCCCTCTCTCTGTCTGTCTCTCCTCTCTCTCTCTCTCTCTCTCTCTCTCTCTCTCTCTCTCTCTCTCTCTCTCTCTCTCTCTCTCTCTCTCTCCCTCCCTCTCCCCCCCCTCCTTCCCTCTCTTCCTCCCCTCCCTTCTCCTCGCCTCCCTCTCCTCCCCTCTCCCTCTTCCCTCCCTCCTCTCTCTGTCTTCTCTCTCTCTCTCTCTCTCTCCTCTCCTCCCTCCCTTTCCTCTCTCTCTCCTCTTTCTCCCCTCTCTCTCTCTCTCTCTCTCTCTCTCTCTCTCTCTCTCTCTCTCTCTCTCTCTCTCTCTCTCTCTCTCTCTCTACCCGGCGGGAAGCCGCACCGTCGCCGCTATCCACGTCAGCAGCGAGCGCCCCCAACTGCGAGGTCGCTTCGTTTCCGACAAGCCATTTAATGCCGGCGAGAAATTCGATGAGCACCGCTTTCAGAAAATGCCTGGCAAGCGCTCATAATTACAGTTTTGCTATGCCGGCCATACGAACAGCCGACGATATGGCCTTGATGGCCGTCATCAGGGCGGTGAGGAGCTGGGTCAAATCGCCGGTGGCCCCTGGGTGATTTTTCTGTTCTTGAATGACATATCTCGTAAGAGTCATGTGGTCTGTCTGAAGGCTGTCCATCGTAGCAACGCCGAGAGATTCTCTGGTGACGAGACGCGGAAGCGGGAGGACGTCTACCGTTCGGACGCCGCCGGCAAAATAAGCTAACGAAGGGCGTTGCCTCTAATCACGTAGCGATAGGCTGGGCTTCTCAGACCGTCTGAGGTCAAGGACTATTTGGTATTCAAAATATGGCGGCTCGCGAGAGACTTGCTCTGCCTCCTTGGTTAGCAGACCGCGATCTGCTGTCGTGTGTGGCCGACTACGCGAATGCATTAAAAGTGTAAGCTGATATTTTCAATTATTTGCATCATTTTAAGTTGTTTCGTGCAGCGCCCGATAAAACAAGTTGGTTTATAAGAATTGTGTCGTACTTCCTGACTGCTTACTAAGCCCTCGCAGACTTGCGGCGCACCTGGGTGCTGTGCACTCGACGGTCCCCTTGAGAATGAAGTGCCGTGACAGCGCGGTGCACCTCGCGGAAAAACCTGTATTTTTTATTTTAGTCCGTTCGTTTGCGTTCGTGCAGTAGCCAATATGCGTCTCGCTTGCTCGTGCGCACCTGCAGCCGGTTGGTATGGCTCGTCTGTTGTCGCGAGAACCCCCTTGAGCCTGTTCTTTTTAATTTTGTACTACGCTGAGGAATCATCTGAGGCCCCACTCTGCCGCCTCCCAGGTGATGTAGGCGCGCAGTGCTGCCGCTGCTCTGCCGCGCTCATTTTCCTAATAGCCTGGAATTGAGACTGAGCTGACCCGGACGTCAGTTTTCGTCATGTCCAAGATAATTGGAACACTCGTTCGAAACGTCCCGGGCGTTATCGTAGCAAAATGCCATGACATCTTCCCGTTTAGATATTTATAAACGCACCCGCTCGCCACGATACTCGTAGAGCTGTTTCTACTGTCATGCTTCAAACAGCTGGGGCGTAAAGTGGTTTGCATTACCTGCAGTTGTTCGGGGGTAGGGAGGATCAGGTAATATCAATAAACTTTTTTTTTAGCGTAACCTGGTCAACACGTGTATCTCTTTTCGGAGGACAGTGCTAGTGCTTGGAAAGGGCAATGCAGCAATTATTTCATAATGCTTTCTAAACATTATTTGTAAAAGTGCCTAGAAAGAGATGCAGTTCTCTGAGGGCGCTATGCAGATGTATTATTATTATTATTATTTCTAACCACTGCTTAGTGGAGACCGTGTAGTTCTACATAAAAACACATAAACTTTTTAATTTTTCGTGCTTATTTGACTTGCATAGCGACGTCTGTCGGGGTTTATAAAGCTGTTGTTTGTCTGATGAATTGGCTGGGAGAGTGGCACGAATTATAGGCAATAAGTAGTTCTCACCGTTCGCCGAATGGCGAGCCGTATTGTGCGAAGTCGCAATTAGCCCGAGCGCCTTATTTTTTTACAATGACACAGCGCGAAGGCAGCTTTCGGCACGTGCTTTTGTCTGTTTGTTGTTAAATGAAAATTATAAGAGCTTGTCGATTCTATGCAGCCGAAAATATTGAAACAAACGATTCTAAGCAGCCAGCTTTATATTTACTAGATTCTGAGAATCTAGTGCGCCCGGAGTAGTCGCCGTGGACAATCAAACGGCCAGTGCTGTCCTGCCGCAATGCAAGTTCAGTCGTGGCTGTCGGTTTGCATGCTGTCCTGCTGCACCCTGCTCCTGGCACTGGTGCACGCAAGCGCCATCTCTGTTGTAGAGTGGTGCAAGGTTGCTAATAACATATATTTTATATGTTAGCAATTATATATTATTTATATATATATATAATTATATAATATATTAGCATATATTTAAACACGTACTTGTTAATATGCACGTATACATCTCGGTTGTAGAGCAGTGCCTGCAGTTCACACGGCGGACCAGCAGGACAACAGGAGCGCCAGTGTACTGAGCGATCGGGTGACTGTCCTTTTAGTTATCCTTCTCTCTGTCTTGCAAGTCGGAGGTCTGCCGCCTGCTGCCATTGGTCTTCTTTGCTGTTAGCACGACAATGTCTGTCTTGTTATCCACCGTGGCTCGGTGCGGGTGCTCCTCAGTTGTAGTTGTAGCCGAGCACGTTTTTTGACGAATCCTTGTTTGGTGCTGGTGCAGCAGCCCAACCAGTCGCCTGATTTGAACCGCATAGAGCGACTATGGAGCAATATCGACAGGGGGCCAGGGGTGGGTGGTGCTCGGCCTATACCAGTAGCCGACCCTTTTTAGTACAATTCCCGACTCAGTGGAATGTTCTATAGCATAAGAGACAGAAGCAGCTGTTTGTTGCCTCTGGCACGCCTGACCAGACGAGAGAAGCCTGCAAGAATCGTGGCCGGACGACATCACACTAAACTTTTACCAGCAGCTTTGTGTTTGTTTGTTTTTGGGCCCTCGATAAATATTTTCACATGCTGCACTTAACTCGAGTATGCCTAGCATCGTATCAGATTCTCTTATTATTTTAACGAATTTACAGCAGCTGCAGCCATACTGCTGAGTGTATGCTTTGCCTATGTCACCAACACGGGTGGTTCTAGCACGGCCGGTTGTCAGATTAAGCACAGAGCATGGTACTACTTGTTGGCCTAGACTGGTGAAAGCACAGACCAGACGACCAATCAGAAAGCACCTCATAGGGACAGCTGCTGTTGCATTGAAGGAAATGGTGCAAAAGAATACCTTTTATTTGTATTGTTAATATTATATCATGCCGTCGATATTAACAGTAATTGCTAAAATTGCTCACTATGAGAAGTTCGTGTCGTTCTGGGCACTTAATACATAAACTCAAGTAAAAAGTAAATGTCGGGTGATCCAACAGCCTCAGTAAAATGGCAGCAGACAACTCTTAGTGGCTTCGGCCTTCTTGCAGCAGGCAGTAAGGAAGTGCATGCTGTAGGACTCCAACACACGACGCAGCTGGTGAGGTGGATGTACTTTACCCCTAGGCTATGACCCAGGGGCCATTTGACATAATAATGAGTATATGAACACAGTGAGCTTCGGGTGAGCGCTGTTGGGTAACCGGTGTATCTCTTTTGTACTGCCACTGTTAGCCATGGGTAGAGAAGCCATAGCCATCGAGAGCTGCTTGGGCAAGTTCGTGCTCAGGTGACTGCGACCTGACAGGTGCTTTGTGACTGCAGTTGCGCTTGGAAATTACTGAGGCGGTGCATTCGAGGTGCTTAGCAGTGATAGCTTATTGCTGCTTGTCATATAAGAAGTTACAGCTAGAGGTTGGAGTAATGTGTCAAGCAGTGCATTGCTGGATTGGGACTTGGAGCAGTTATGCAGGTAGAGTGAGTTAGTTTGGCTGACATGGCGATCGTGACCTTATTGTTTTACCTCTGATGCTTTGCCAAAACCAGATCTGCTTGGCATGTTGTCTGCCCGCTGTTCGAAGACCTTCACAACCATCCATCTCGCCATCCATAGCACCGAGGGCATGCATTAAGCAAAGCGTTGGATGCTTGGAGGCAGAGCTCAGGAGAGCAAAATCACACCTAGCTAGCAAAGGAGTGGTAGTTGGGTGTTCACAGCAGTGCAGAGATTGCAAATGATTGATTGTCACAATATGGCTAAAGCCACCTTTCAAGACGATAGGTTAAGAAACTCTCATACATTCCTGCTCGTGCAGGCTGCTTGCTTTTTGACATTTTTTTAATTTATGTAAAAGATTAAGTTTGATCCCTTGAGGAGGAAAGTACTTGACACGCATTTGTGCTAAAAATCAAACAAAAATGACGACAGAAGGTTAGCAGTGAGACCTTTTCTGAGATTCCTTTTTATTTACCATCAATTGCTTTCATTAATCCGCATCAAATATTATCTCACGTCATGCTCACTTCTTTCAGAACTCTTTTATGTTAACGTGCTACGAGATTTGGGAGCTGGTGTGTCGGCTGCTGTAAATCCTGCAGCAATATTTATGACGTGAGCTTTGCCGTGTGTTCTCCATGAAAACGATCGCATCATTTGAATGCAGGATAAAATGGACAAGCTGAAACAGTTGAGCACACCCCTCGAGAAGCGTGTGGAAATGCTCAAGCTGCTGCTCCACGGCGTGGACGAAACTGCACCGCTGGCGGCTGCGCAAGGTAACCTGCTGCAACCTCCCCCTCCTCTGATTACCTGCTCGGCAACACGCACTAGCTTTAGTTAGTGCGTTGTCTGCTTACCTATGGGGAAGGTGTGCCAGAGCAGGCAGGCGTGCTTGCACCTGCCTGGTATGTATGTGGTGCTTTGCATGGTCAGGCCACAGAGGCCACAAGCTTCTGCATGATTTCATCTGCTATAGCGCATTCCACAGAGCCCAAGTTTAACTGAAAAGGTCGGCTACTGGTGCAGATCAAATACCCCTGCCTCTGCTATCTAACGCCATCGTTGGTCCATGGGGTTAAAATCGAGCGATCGGCCAGGCACTGCACCAGCACCAAACAAGGATTCGTCAAAAAAGTATTCTACTAAATATTATTGTTGGCCTAGGAAGTTGTATTTTAAAGCTCAAATAATGCGCTTTAAGATGCTAACATTTGGCAGCAAGATAACCAAGACAGCAAGCACACTGCCAGTGCAGCAATGGACTTGTTTTTTATGAATACTTGTTTGTTTGGGGCTGGTGCAGTGTGTGACAGCCCTCCGGACGACCTGTCGTCAGGCTGGGTAGCGCGACCGAGCAATAAGTCTCCTTGCTCCAACACTGTATGAGCACTTAATTAGCAGAGACCACGCCGGCCCGGCCCAGTCAGTCTACACACTCTAGACGGCTGCTGGTGAAGATGATCTAGCTTTCTGCATCCTTCTTTCTAGGCCTCCTCCGGCAGTCGTTATATTCCATGCATGCATTGTTTTTGCACTGTCGAGCCATTGTTCGGTTAAAGCATACCCAACAGCTGGTGGCAGTTTGTGGTAGATGGATGTTGCGACAAATGCTACCGATGCATGGGTTTGTGCCGGATCGCCTGCCTCGAACCACTGCCAGCCCCTCAACCAAGTTGGTTTGAGCCGGAACTCGAGCCGGAAGCTGCTTGAAGCAGTCTGATCCCTCGTATGGTTAATGCCCAATAATCGAAGCCTCAGTAGTTACGTTCCCCTCGCACAGTGACCCAAATAATCTACTGATTTTAGCACCTTGGAACGACTGTGGAATAATATCGACAGGAGGCATAGGCTGTTTTGCCTACACCAGTAGCCGACCTATTCAATTAAACTCTGGCTCTGTGGAATGTGCCATAGCAGATGAGATAATGCTGAAGCTTGTGGCCTCTGTGCCCTCGCCAAACACTAGAGTTCATAAAGAATCGTGGTGGGACGACGTCACACTATGCGCATACACACCGGCAGCATGTGTTTGTTTTGTTTACTCTCACCTGCTTTGCATACTTAAGTATGTCTGGCATCATAGACAAACCTCCGATATACCTGAACATGAATTTACAGCTACAGCAGTGGCTGCCATACTGCAAGGATTTTTTTGCGACTTGAGTGTAGCTGCTAGCTCGTATAGCCGCTTCTGTGTGTGCGGGGGTGGGGGTTTTTTACCAGGCGAGCGCATGCTTGAGCTGAGATTTGCTGTGAAGTGCTCATCGGTTTAGTCGGTTGCCCAACTAGCTTGCTTTGCCTGCTGTCATGGTCAATCCTTGGTGGCTTGTCAGCCTGAATTTCATGGCTCTTTGCTGGCTTATCTTTACCGTTTTAAAGTGGTGTGAATATGTAAAGTTGGTGTCTATTTTAAAATCCAGATAACATGCTCAAGGAATGCCGCGAACGTGTCGTTGCCACTCATAGCTGTGTGATGCTGCGCAAAAGAACACTCTGTGAAAAGTTGGCTGCTTACGCACAAGGTATGTCACCAGTGTCACAGCAGTGCCGGTGCTGCTGCCACTGCTGCTGCTGCCACTGCAGCCGCTGCTGCTGCTACTGCAGCCGCCGCTGCTGCCGCTACTACGCAGGTGGCTTGTCCTCGTGTGGTTTCCATGGCTTGTTAGCCGCGGGACTACTGGGATGTCAAGTATGTTCTCTCTTTACACAGATGCTGCTCGATTCAAATCGCTGCACGCAGCAGCTTACCAGCAGAACGAAATTCTAAATGCCAAGGTATGTTGTTTTATTATATCTACAAGGTAACTCTGCCCTGTCGTCTATGGTCGACTATTTACAGTTTACCCAGTATGTCTATGTTGCCTTCTGCATCCCTAGACCACCAAGCTGTGCTTTGCTGCACTGGTGCTGCTTCCATAGTGTTCGTACATAAGCATGCCTTTTCCATACCTTTGGTTTTATTGTGTGCATCTTGCACGTTCTATTTTATGCTTTTCTCGGGTGCATATAACCCTCACTGCAGGCCTGTTGGTTTGGTATGAACTGCTGATCTCTCTCCTTTCTTTTTAATGGCCTAATCGAGGCAATGGAAGGCCCCGTTTTAATTGTAAGGATGGATCTCAATTGCATCTTTTCACTAACCGAGTGATTAGTGAACCGATATATACTGCTGCTCTTTCATCTACCTGTATTGCAAATAGCTATAATATATGAGGAACGACTGCGACTTTGAGCGGTGCTGACCTTGCCCTGGCACCCTCGAGCGTGCCGACCGTGCTATAATAGTGAGTGTCTAAGGTGTGGCATTATTTTCTGGTTTTGGCGATGTATACCAGCACGAAACAAGTGAGATGACATTAATTGTTTAAATCAGGGAATGGTGTAATGCCCACACAATGATGGCAACTAAACGGCTGCATGCATGCCTATTGCTCTATTTTTTACCTCTGCATTTTTGAGCTTTAATTAGGCATGGAATCTGACCCAGTACTTAGTTACTGGATGTCTGTCTTTTTTAGAAAGCTTTGCTTCAGCAAGAGGAGTCCTTAGCCTTTACTGCAGCCAAAGGCCCAGAAGGCTGTTGCAATGATGCTCGGCCGGTTACTCGGTCGATGATTGCTGCACAGGTGTGTATAAGTCCTATAAGCTTGTAATTTGGTCTCTCTCCTCTCCTCTCCTCTCCTCTCCTCTTCTTTTGACTCTTCATACCCCCTCCCCAAGAGTGGTTGCAAACATTCGACAAAAAAATGATTCATTACGGTGCTCTAGTTTGTTGACGATTCGCCAAGCCATCCATGCTTGGAGATGTTGCATGTGAAGCAAGTATACTTTCATGATAATACCACTTTTGTGTGTAAACTCGCGGACCCGGGCATAATTCAATCAGTTGAGCTTAAGTTTAGAAGCAAGATGCTACTTCACATCATTGCAGTCTTGGAAAAGACAAGTCTGTCTCAGGACCAAGCATATAGGTGTACTGCAATCCACCTTCAGGCTTAGCAAGGCAAAGCGTCGTTGTCTGACATTGAGGCTCCTACCATTCGCAAGCGTTTGACCATGCTGGATTTCCTACCTGCAGTGTAGAACTAGAAAAACAGGCGCCTGCATCTGCACTGGCAATTTCATAGCCGGTAGGGCTTATGCCTCATGCCAACAGCTTTTCGGTGAGCCGTTTTCTCATATGCCAGACTATGAAGACATTGTCAATACGATGAGGCTTCAATCGACTTCAGCTGGCATATGCAAGAGTTAGTAGTTAAGAGCATGGACGGTGACATGTCAGCCCCCACCGAATAAGCACGTTATGCATGCGACCAATCGCCGGCATCAGAGAGGGCTGCTGAGGAGTGCCTGGAGTATTTTCGGGCATGTGCAGCACGCTGAGGCTCAGCAAGGATTCGTACTGGCGTTATGGAACTCGGGGAACATCCTAGTGAGATGTGTGAAGCTAGAGCAAACAAAAGTTTTTTGAAGCTAGAGCAAACAAAAGTTAATGTTCCAGTGTGAAGGACGTTGTATTTTTCTGTCAAGCAAACCTGAATCTGGATTGGTTTCTTCTTTTTTTTTACTTTCAAGTCTGGCTTCCTTCCGTGAGCTTCGTGCGCATGCTGATGCTCGTAGATGCTTGGTTTGTCACCTACGCTCATTCTTGTGTTGGCGCCTGTATAAGCACCACCTGTCTATATGAGCCGCTTTTGGCTGCTGCATTTGGTGGTGCGTGTATGCAGGTGTGGCTATGTAGCAAAAAATAGGCCTTTATTAGTGTACTTAGAGAGGCATCTTTTTAGTGTTGCATATAGAATATAGGACCTGTTTCTATTGTCTGCTTCTGATTCGAGCATCGTCATACGAAGTATGATTGCAAATGGTACCAATGAACAGCACAAAACAGTGATCGAAAATCTGGCCTTGTATCAGACTTTTCGTAAGCTAAAAATAAGGAGAGATAGAGAGAGAACGAGAAAGCAATAACTAGGTTTGCTCATGAAAGAATCTGGCTGTAATTACAATGATTGCCTTTAGAAGTTTTGTATTCCACTGGTTGAGGTGTACATCGATAACCTCCAACCGTATGGCTTGCCATCTCGGTAGCAAGCTGCTCGGTTCGCTTTACATTCGTCGGCTTTCTTAGTCTGAACCCGGTAATGTTTGCCTTCACCTGCTGCCGCTGCAGTCGCGTCGCCGAGTTCTGTCATCCTCTGCGCCCTCACTCGATGTCTTTTTATTTCCTATGCTTGTGGAATTCGTGCTCGGCACGCGGCGGCCGCAGCCGCCTTTGCCGGCATAGCCTTGGCTGCAGCCCGCTGCAGCATTGACTGCCGTTGAGCGCTTGCTCGCCTTTGCTCCGGCAGGCCGCAGCACTTGCCGACGCGCACGCTCAGCGGAACTCGATCGAGCGACGCTCGGAGCTGGAGGAGGAGGTCGTTAACCGCCTCGAGGCGATCTGCGCCGACTATGAAGAGATTGCTGCCAAGCAGAAGCTGCAGCTGGACGCTCTGCTTGCAGAACGATCTCTCGGCAAAGCCAAGCACCACCGGGCTGAGGCCGCCGTGACGTCAGTCGTCAGGTCAGGTTCTCTTTCGATGCTATTGTGTATATATTCTCTTTCGATCTTGTGGCTATTCCTGTGCGCATTATGCCATGCAAGCCGTGCGCACCGAGTGAGTGTGACCGAATGGGTCCTTGCCTCTCTGTGCCTCTCTGTGCCTCCCCGGTGCAAAGCTCGGAATGTGCTCGGAACGCTTGTGTCGCTGGCCTTACGAACTCGCTATCGGTGTGCCGGTAATGATCTGACCCAAAGGAACGAGGTGACAGATGAGCCCAAGCTTAGCGATGTGCTACCCAACTGCAGCGGTTTTGCAGGCATGGTATCGTTGCTCGTGCTTATGCTGTATGAGATTTCTTAGTACCTGTGCTACGTTTTGATGTTGAGAAGCATTTTCGTCGTACTGCACTGTGGTGATAGGCTGCCATCGGCAGCTGCTGGCAGCAGACAATTTTAGTCGCTATCAGACTTGCGCTCGAGCAAGTTCAGACTTCTGTATGTTCCAGCAGATCGTGTACTAAAGAGAATTTATATAGCATACCTTCAAATGTCATGTGCTTGCTCTAGAGTCTGCATTGATACGATGGTGCTCATGCTCACACTCATATTGGCCCAAAACGAATTTACTTGCATGTGGAGTAAGGCTTGCATGAGGTTACGGTTTGTGGCTACTGCTTGCAAATATACTACGGGTGTGGCATCTAGGCTGAGGGTGTGTTGTCTAGGTGAGGGTGTGTCACAGAAATCTCCGGTGCAATTAAGCACCAGCGTCGTGACCTCGTAGTCGTCGTAGTCACTTTGTGGAATTGCAAGCAGATACACATACAGTACATATGCTATCCATCTAACCACATTATTTATCCTCGACAAATAAAGTTGAGCATGACTAGCTGCTGAGCACTTGATTGCATTGCTCTGATATCGTAGTCCGTTAAAAAAACACGGTAGGCACTCAGTTGAAAGTGCTTATTAGTTAGGCAATAGCTCTGTATAATGGACTGAACAGAAAACTATTCGAGAGCTGTACATGAATAAGGAGACTAGTTTGTAAGGCAACGTGATCGATAACAGAATGAATGGCTGACTGCTTAATGCCAACTTACTGACCCTCGTCATTGGCTCAATTTGATACCACCAGTTTCCTGTGGGGGTCAAAGACAAAGGTCAGACTTGTGAACAGCCGTAGACTCGGGGGTTGTGAAATGTCTTTTTTGAAAGCAGAAGACCTTGTGGGTGGGTGGGGGGTCTCGGTGCTACTAAGTGGCCAAGTGGTCGATGGTACAGCTAAAACTTGAGATCTGCTGTATAACTTAAAGGAGTATTGCTATAATATGGTAAGAGTCTGTAGCAAATGAGATCGGCTCGTGTAATCTTCTTCCTTTCAGTAATTCCACAAAGCCACAAGGACCAAGTCCAGAGGCAGAGCCGTGACTTTCATCTAAGTGGTGAGACCCTCAAGATTTTCTTGTAATGGGGCAAGACCCGCAAGAAAGGAAATATTTGTAACCGCAATTATTACGTCTATTTGACACGAACTCCTCGATGGCTGCTCATCGAATGGATACAGGACATAATTTCATCGTTGGTGAGATGGCGGGGGGGGGGGGGAGTTCTGGGTAGGAATAGCAAGCAGCCCAGGTCTCTGCCAGCGGGGCAAGTGGCCCTTTCCTTGGTTCTGCCACTGACTAAGTGGGTGTTACGCAGGAGAGTTTTAATAAGGCACTCAAAGCCAAACAGCTTTTGTTGAGCATACAGTAGCCAACAGACTTCATCTCACGCAACAAAGAGACAGGTGAAAGCATCTATGAGTCCGGAGGAAAATTGACGAAGTGAGCAGCATGTAAGTAGCAGGTCAAGACAGCTGGAAAGCATGTGTCATAGTCGGCAGAAGGTGAATAGATTTCGTTGCATAAGAATTGTGAAAGTAGAGTGCCACAGCCAGGCACCTGCAGAGCAATAGCATCTATTGCCAACGGCAATATTCGCATGCAGGTATGGGCCGGCTAATGTATCGTCCATAGAGGACCTGGGAGCCTGAAAACTGGTGCATTAGTTCATCTAGTTATAAAGGATGCAAGCAGCGGCAGACCTTGTAGGTCAGAGTAAGAATTTTGCTATGTATCCGTTGATCGACTGGAAGCTATCGCAGTTCCTTCAGCTAAGGAGACTGGCTGAATCTCGGGGATTTGTTGACTGGCCTTATAGCCATATCCATCACCAGCTGCAGAGGCTTGATGGCTTTATCGGTAGCTCAGCCAAAACTTAATTGCAGTGATAAGCATTCGAGTCGTGCTGGAGCAGACTTAGGGTAGGCACGGTGGCACATTGTGCATACTACGACCGGTTGTAGGACATTTCTCCCCTCCTGGACGGCCCCCTTCTCGACATTCCCCCATAGGACATTTCCCCTATGTTGATGAATATATAACTAAGAATACAGATAGCTGTATAGATGTGTGTGTGTGCGTGCGTGCGTGTGTGATCAAATGAAGTTCGTGCTGCTCAATTAAAATAAAATCAGCTCAGTATAATTAGAAGGATGGATGGATTGGAAGGATGGTTTCTAATGGAGTGAGCGGGCAGCCACTGAGAAAGCGACGTCGGCGAGCCATTCAGTTTGGTCCTGCTCGATGCTGCCAGGCACGTGTTCGTACCCATCAAAGCAGATGCATGCTACGGCGTGCCACTCGTTCCTGCAAATGAGCTCGAAGCCTCGGAGGTCTACCGAGTATTACTCGATCTCAAGAGATCTCGTTATGCCCTAATACGCATTAATTAAAGCGCAAAATACGAGTAAGGATGGATTCAGGTGGCAGAGGCTGCAGCCACCGCTGCCTAAATCCTACACACTAAACCCTAAACACTATATCCTAAACCCTAAACCATATACGTGGGAAATGTCCTACACCAGGGGGGTGGAATGTCGTGGGGGGACGTCCGGGGGGAAACGTTTGTACCCGCTACGACCAGGTTGATGTAATTTATTCTGCTTATGTTGATGTAATGTATTCGTTTCTTCAGTCATCCTCATGATGTGCATCTACAGTACAAACGGGCGCTGTGCTCCGATTCAGTCTCATTCAGCCCTCTTGTTCTCAAGCTCTATTTATGTTCATCTCTTGTGCAGTTGTACCGATTAACTCTGTATACCTATGTATATATATATATATATATATATATATATATGTATATATATATATATATATATATATATGTATGTTTGTGTGTGTATATATATATATATATCGATTAATTAATTAATAGCTGCTTTGACCTTTATGCAGGTAAACCTCTTAGTGCTTTGTGCTTTACAGAAATTGGCTCTTACCTAGTGTGGTATGATGCTATTACTTTAAAAAAAATACTAGCTGATTTAACAGCCACTTTTGTATAGCAACAGAAGAGCCTTTACGGCTATCACCACAGGTTGCAGCAGCAATAAAGGATCGCCCGCAGGATTCGAACCACGACCTCGGGAGCGAGGTCGTAAAAAGCAGTCGCCTCACCTAGTGTGCCAACATAGCTCAATGACGTAGGTCTTGGGTTGGAGTCCTGCAGGTTGCAACTTAAGATTGCAGGCAGCAAAGATACAAGATGTTAAAGACTGTTGAATCAGCCGATCTTGACTCGACTTTTTTTTGCTTACTGCCATGTATCCATCGGCGTCAGGTTCAAATAACTGGGTCTGCTGTCTTTGAGATTCATGTCCAATTGACTTTCAGGGATGGTGGTCTTTAAGCAGTGGCAGTAGATAGATATCCCACAGAGAGTCACCTTGTGCCGTTGATGACCCGGCCAGGACATGGGCATTGTGCTCACTGCTATATTAGTGGTGCTCTGAACCAATCGTTACGGTCAAGTTACGATCCCCCTCTGCAATGGTACTATCATTTTTCAAAATGCCCTCCCTCAGAATATTTTAAAGAGAACCACATACAGTATGTATACCACAAGGCAGCCTTCCACTGTGATGATTATGTTGTTCACAACCTGGGTCATTGATATGTGACTTCTTTTTTTTAATACTTGTATTTCCTTGCTACGAGGAAGGGATGATAGCTTCGAAACCCGGTTTCATACTGAGATTACGTGACCTGGAACTGTCTCCCACAGGTAGACCAAGAGGTAGCCAATCGCTTGAAATAAGAGTGAAGCTGACAAAAAAATTCTGTCTGCATTCCATGCATTGCATTCCTGCCATTTCCTGTAGTTTGCATTTGGAAATTGGTTACGGTCCTAAATTATGTAGGTTCAGCCTTGTATCATACTGTCTAAATTTAATGCTTTGGCCCAACTTGTAGCTGTGTGGTTTGACCCCATTCTGATTCATTCTGTTGTGCTTACTTTTGTCTCTTTTTTGCCTCTGGCAGATCTGGACACGAAGCCGCTCTATGCTATCTGCAGTCGGTCGCCCACAGTCCGAACGGCAAACTGACGTTTACATTTGGTACCAGTGACTGTCTATGCTCGCTGACCATGGACCTAGGAGACTCTACTGACAGTGACGGCGATGCAGCAGTGATCAAAGGCATAGAGGTGACCCACTTGTGTAGCGATGGCAGAAGTAGTGATGGCATGGCAGCAACACGCGTCATATCATGGGTCATTATTAGTTGTCTACAGTGTGGACTATGCATGGCTGTCTTTAAATTCATTTTGGTGGCCTGTTGTGCACATGAAATGGATGCAAAAAGCTTAGCTGAAGTAGAAGCATAGCTGAGAAGTAGGTTTCGACAAGCAGCGGCAGTAGACAATAATAATACTAATAAACGTCTTATAGAACCCTTGGAGAAGTAAATCCATCTATGCAGTTTACATATGGTGAAAATAAGCATGTCAAATCTGATTATGGATGCCATGCACCATTTAAATGTGCATAAGCACGTAAAGGATCATTCACGCAGACGGATCAAATGATGCCAAGTCAGGGGATGTTGTGATGTCAATCGGTAATGAGTTCCAAGCTTTGGGATAATAGAAACTGAAGGCATTGCCACCAAGGAATACGAGCTTGTTTTGAGGCACAGCTAAAAGACTTGAGTCAGGAGAGCAGTGGCCCGATTGGAAGCCTGGCAGTAAGTATTTCAGATAGGTACGTAGGAGCAAGAGAATGGTGGGACCTAAAGGTGCATTAGACAACCTTTGTAAGTCGATGCAGTGAGTGATTGGGAGTCAGTGCAGGCCGGTTCGCTGTGGTATCATATGGCAGTTTCAATGTTTACGACAGCCTAGCCTAGTTGCTGAGTTGTTCACTAACTATAGGCGTGCGTCTTCGTGCTAATGCAAGAAATCCTACAAGTAGTGAGTTACATAAGTTTAGCGCAGATGACACTGATGCATTGAACAGCTTGGCTGTGGGGTCCTTTTCTAAGCAAGCTCTATTTTTTCCTATGCTATAGAGGTAAAAGTAGCCAGACTTGGCTATAGAACTGATGTCGTCATCAAGTGAGCAGTTAATTTAGAAGAGAACACCCAGAATCCATGCATAGCCACAGGCAATGTGCTGACCAAACCAGCGTAGAGGGTGAGAAAGTTTGATGCCTTCGAAGTGCGAATGTCAGTAATAAATGCTGCATGGGAGCTGAGAGTTTGAGATTCTGGGAGGCAGGAAAGGAGCAAAGCGCATATACAGCTGGGTGTCGTCTGCATGAAAATTCGAGCCTATATTATGCTTTGTGATTGCATCGGCAAGAGGGAAAGAACAATTAGTGAAAAAGTGAACTTGAAACAGATCCCTGGTGCACTGACTGGGCCATACTTAATGGTTTGCTGGATGGCTTATGTCATATATTTTGTGATAGTAATAATAACACACTTGATAAAGCGCCTTCAGAGAACTCAATCTCTTTCTAGGCGCTTTACATTTGCTGCAAAGGAAACACGATCGAATGGTTAGTGGATATGTGGTATTAAAAGCTGCCCACTGATCCAGCAAGGCTACCAGATGACTTTTCAGCTTGAGCACATGTCATGCTAATGCTGCCTTGTTCTTCTATTGCTACCTAACCAGAAAACATGTAATGCCGCTATGTCGGCCAAATCACTATTCTGTGGAGTCGCATGGCTTCATTTCCGTCGCGTGATGTGCAGCGGTTTAGGATCCTACTTTGCTGATCTCACCATCGACTTCTATGGGTCTTTCATATTGGCCGACATAGTGCTGTGTTGAGTTTTAACTTGGGGTGAAGCTTTCAGTATTCACACTCAGTTTATTGGCATTGATTGCAGCATTCCGTTTTTCTCTTGTCAACAGTTATACCATAGTGTCTTGTAGGTTTCCCTAAAGTCCCGTGGCAATCTTTTGAGTACTTGTGTATAATGACACAAAATAACGACATGACCTGCATTATGAAGTAGCACTATTTTTACACAAGGATTCTTTTGTGCCCACTTGATTGTGGCTCGATCTTTTGATGACGAAAATATGGTCTTGCAAAATAGCTGTGGTTTATATCTCAGTAGTTGATCGGCAATCCTTAAAAGATCAGGTTGGTTAGAATTCAAGGTGAGTGATAAGTAGAGATATCTAGTGGGCCATTTTTATGCTTCCGAGTCTTAATTACGCTCAACTGTGAGACGAACTCTGTTGCACTCCTGCAACTGATACCTGGGTGTTGACTTGGCCCAGTTCGTATTGTTAATTAAAGGATTTGATGTCAGTTTTGGCATTGGCCAGTCGTCGTTGATGGAGTATTATCAGACATAGTCATTGTGGACAAATTGAATCTGTCCACCACTACATCAAAATGTCTACAAAATCGGCATTGTCATTGTGAGCTGCCCCCTTTTTATTATTCTCTCAGCAGCTTGATGAATGAGACGAAGATGTATACTCTCGTCCTGCACCTTTGATCGTCGTATGTGGAGCAGCTGTGCTGGCCATCATGCCTTGGGCATTCATCTTTGAATATTACAGCAGCATTTGCACTCAAATGCTAAAGTATTTGGACAGCTGGGGTCGCAGCCATGACAGCTGCCTACTCACCTGCATTTCGATTAAATGTCAAACTTTGCTGTTAGAAAAAGTATGTGCAGTGTAACTCACTGCTTGCTGGTCTACCGGCCTGTGCAATCAGGCACTTACAGTTTATACAATACTCGGAAGCTAGGCTTATCTGGCGTAAGCGTTGCAGTTGCCACATCACACTACTTCTCGCCGACCTGCACTGGCTCCCAATCAAGCAGCGTATCGACTTCAAGGTTTTGTCATTCACTGTAGGTCCCTTCATTGTATGGCTCCAGTCCAACTATTGAAACTACTCCCCCCACCAGGCTAGGCAATGTACCAGCAGCTTTTCTGAATCTAATCGTTTAGCTACGCGTCGTACGAATCTCAAATCCTTTGGAGACCGTGCATTCAGTTCTGTGCTCCTAAAGCATGGAACTCACTCCCGACTGATATCGTGACGTACCTTGACTTGACGAAATTTAAAAAGGAGCAAAAATGCAATTGTTTCTCACAGCATTTGGTGTACCTTATGAATCTTCTTGTGTGTGCTTATTGGTGATGACACTCGGCATGCTGCTGCTAACCATAATTTGCATTTTGACACTGCATGTCACCTTTAACCATGTTGTGCTTGCTGGCATTGTGCATGTTACCACTAACCATTTGGTTATGCTTTTTTTACAGCATATGTAAAGTGCCAAGAAAGAGATTAATGTCTCCAAGGGTGGTATGTGCAAATGTATTTATTGAGCTAATATGGTGTTGCACATCCCTTATTTGCAAAGACCTGTCTGACTCGTCTAGTCATGGGCTGATCAGATGCTCGTAAACATCGACCGTTACGTTACTTCAGGCTCATTGGAAGTGGACAAAAACCATATCAGCAGACTCGAGACAGGTGGCCAGCTGTTGGAGCCGCCACCCGACTTCATGCCACAAATGCTTGATTTGATAAAGATCCAGAAAATGACTCTGCCCGTTCATAGCCTACACGGGAGGTTAACTGAATTCCTTTCTATATTATAGAACAAAATTTTAACTTTGGCACAGATGCATGTTTGGATATTTTTCATGTTGGAAAACATGGTTGAGTCCAGATGTGATATCATACACATCAGTTCTACGCTATGAAGATTTCAATCGACGTCTGGGATCATGATGTGGTGAAGGACTCCAATGCCATTCCTTCTGAAGCATACCGTGGCACCTTCACCCCCACACAAATTTAACCTTTATTTTTAGCCATTTAGTTGGTTGACTAGGCTTCGTTGGGTCGCCAATGCACGTAAAGCTTTTTTTTTAGTTCGAACAGATAGTGGCTTGCTTCCTTTGCTTTATCAATTCTGCTTCATCAATTTTGCTTCATCAATTCACTCCCTTCAGCAGTTCAATGGATTCAAACCTTGGCTTCAAACTGTTAATGACCTACCATATTCTTCACTGGCAGAAGTGATTTTCTCCTAGCAACTCGAGATTGCAGACCAGCCTCAAGTAATTGCCTTCTGACTATGTCATTGTGCCTTCAGATTTTGAGCATGAGCTTTCACTGCAGCAGAGCGGTCTTTTGATGCCTTCAACTTAGGATGATCTTTTCCAGCCTATTGGTAGCTCGAGGCCGGCCTGACTGAGGAGCATTTTTTCAGGACCCCAGTCTTCATTACCTATTTGAGGTCGTGTGGAATAGTACTCATAGATCTTGCTAGAGCAATAGTAATTTGGTGGTATGAGTGTCCAGCCTTGTACAATGCCGTAATTTACTCCTCACGGAGCTTGACGATTCGGCAACCTTTGGCATGACTGACTGGCTGTTCCAATTTCCAAATGAAATAAATGATGCTTCGTGTGTTGGCTGTACAATTCCGGCTTGGCCGCATTAGGGTTCTCGTATGAGCTGATAGAGGGGTCATAGGGCCGTGATGGCCCAGGATGTAAGGTGCTTGCTCTTCATGACCCGAGTTTGTGGGTTCGAATCCTGCAGTGGGCGATCCTTTATTGCCAACTGCAAGTGTGCTGATAGCCGTTAAGGCTCTTCTGCCCCTATGCAAATAAGGCTGTTAAATTAGCTAATATTAAATTAAATTATGTGACTACCCCGGGTTTTATTTGGTCTGCTTGTCCAACTAGGAGCCAAAAAGTAGAAGCAGCTTCTCCGTCATGCAAGTCACCTTTGCTGATAGCCTTCAAGGCTCTTCTGCTGCTGTACAAATGAGGCTGTGAAATCAGCCTATACTTATTTATTTATTCTTATTTGTTCTTGCTCTATTTGGCCAACATCACTGTTTTTTTAAGAGTTTAAAAAGGATTATAGGTGAATTTGGGCAAGTTGTTCGTAACTTGTCCTTTCATTGTGGCAATTCGTACAGGTGAATCCAATAATTCGCAGACCAAACTTAGATCCTGGCTCCAGTCCATTCGGGGGAAACCTGCTGATCTGGAAAATCTAGGCTGTTCTAATACCATTACGTTTGACGGTATGTCTGCAAGTAGCTTTGCTGTTCTGGTGGCATCAAATGACCAAGATGCTCTTGCATTTTCATTAGGTTTCTAGTTGTTTGCCATGTTATTGGATTACCATTATCTAACAACTGGTCTCATTGCAGGTTTTTCCTGATTACTATCTCTCTATCGATGATATCAGAAGAACTTTTATTGGGACGTCCAGCTTTCAGCTGCTGGTGACAACAATACTACGGCAGTGGTCCTTGATTGCACCGCTTGCAGCTGAAATCAGCCACCTTCGTGGAAGGTAGCTTGCTATTTAGATGGAGCAATGCGCCTTGCCTTGGCATGTTATGCCTTAAGTAATATATTAAGTACTAGGTAATAATAATAATTATAATAATTAATAATAATTCACTTGATAAAGCGCCCTCAGAGAACTTAATCTCTCTCTAGGCGCTTTACATTTGCTGTAAAGTGATAGTCATTGCTCACCATTCAAGGCCAGTAAATGAACCATCGAGCTGCATGTTGTCACTGAACTTTCCCATACACATTTCTCTTAGCTTCGAACCTGCCGAGATGGTTGGGCTGATGTAAAGCAGAATAGTCACGGACTACGATTAATTTCGACTAGATCCAACTCGACTAAACTGTTCTAGAGGATTCCATTGATCGATTTGTCCTTAAGGAAGGTTTTGTGAAGACCCGATAAAGCAAAGCACCTGTCACGGGTCACGCAGCTGGGATAAAATTACTGGCGGCCTTCGAGTTGGAGCATGTTGCTTGTGGAATGAATGGGTCCATAGGCTCAATGTGACAGTGTTGCTGCTTAATCTTTGCAGGCTACTCCCTTCTCTGAAAGAGTCACCAGAGTGGTCACGGCAGTGTCTTGTTACTCGTAGGATTTTTAGGATAAGTGTAAGTCCCTCAACGGCATGCAGGCATTTTGCATCCACTTGGTGTGCTAGCCAGTAAGCTAAGCAGCACGAACCCCAGCAATGGATCCCATACCGGTCCATTCTTCAGAGGAATTCACTGAGCTTGCTCGTCCAACTAAAGTGTATGGCTGTCGGAGTACCTGCCCCGTCACAGATCCAGCGGTTTGAGCACGTGTCACCTCTGCTGAAAGAGCTAGGATGGTTGCCGGTTGAGCAAAGGATACAGAGCAAAGTTCTTACGCTGACCCACAAGGCCCGCCACGGCTTGGCTCCTTCCTACCTAGCTGAACTGCTGCATCAGTTTCAGCCTGTTCGCGCCCTCAGGTCCTGTGTGGACAATAAATTAGCTGTCCCATTCCTCCGCTTAAAGACAGTTGGCGACAGAAGCTTTAGCTCTGCAGGTCCTAGACTGTGGAACTCGCTTCCACAGTTCTTACGCAACGACAACTACTCTCATGCTGACGACTATGGCTCAGCCTTTTCAGCGGTCCTGAGCTGCTACTTCCATGCTACTCACAACCTAAACTGCTCTCCTGACTCTGCAATGCTTCCCACTTTCTCTTTGTTGCGTGAGACGAAGTCTGTTGGCTACCGAATGCGTACCGAAAGCCGCTTAGGCTAAATATAACCAATATATATTATATAATAACAAAGAATAACCAGCACCCAAAACTCTCCTGCGTAACACCCACATGGTCTTTATGACTTTGTGGAGTTACTGATGGAGATACATCAGTGTCTGCATCACCAAAGCTTTTAGATAAGCTATCATTTGTACTAGGTCTGTGTCAGTTATGCCATTTTAGGGAGGCTGTACGATCCTGTTGTTTCTTTCCAATGATGTTGGTTCACTCCAGTGCCACCAAACCGATGGGTAAGGACATATGGGCTAAGACTGCAATGATAAGGCTGTCGTTAGCTTCCTTTTAGGATCATACCAGAAACCTTTTTTAAGTCTTCAATTTTTGCAAGTTAATAGCAATGTGCTGGAGAGGTGCTAGCAAGTACTGTTGGAGCACGTGTCTTGCAATCGATTGAATTTCATAACCCCACCCTTTATTAGCCTACCGATAATTTCTTTTTTATCTGCAAACCAAACCAAGCTTTAGATAAAATGTAATGATCAAGGTTTGAAGTCCTGTCAAGCATTGTATATGTATAATGTACCAGAAAGTTGTGAGACTCACCGTGCTTCCCTAGGGCAGTGTGTTGGTGCTATTGTTTTCCATGGTACCCTGTTAGCTCTGGTCATCAGAACTTATAAGCAGAACCAATTCTGCATAAAAGTATACAGTGGGTGGGGTGGGGCTGCTGCTGCTGCTGCTTCTCCTTTGCACCGATCATGATTCGGCTGACTATGCTTAGCCGTACAGATAAAAAATATATATAATTCATTTGTATATCGCCCCAAGAGAACTTAATCTCTATTCAGGCGATTCACATATGCCTTAACCGCTGGACCAAACCAGCTCCACAAATACGGCTTGTGCCGTGGCATCATCTTCCATCACCGAAACCATAGCTGTTGAATAACCAGCACCCAAGACTCTTAACTGCATTGAGTGATTTACTGCAGTTCACCTCTTACCCATCTTGCACTCCATTTTGGTCTGGTCGGTTTCAATTATGCTTTAATTATTCAATAGTGCTGGATTTCGGAGAAAGTAAGATTGCTAACTGGGTCTTTCTAGTTAGTTTCCTTATTACAGCACTGAAAAGGTGGTGCCAGAAATTATTGTACGAGAGCTACATGCATATCCAGTAGCTAATCAATCTTTGTAGTTTTGAATGCACTTCACGTAATCGGTAGTACTGCTGATTCGATAAATGATGCGAACAAATGCTAAGAGAACTCTCGAAAGGTGCACATTTATTCTTATAATATAAGCTATGGTATATAAGCTAGGTTTGTTTGTTAGTCCATTAGTTGGTCTGTTTGTCCATCCCTGATGTCACACATTAAGAATGGATCCTTTGTGATATATTTGTAGTAGGTACATTGTACAGAAATAGTGAGTGTCAAATAAGGGAAGACGAGATAAGTTTCTAATTTGCATATGTAGCTCCAACATGCACTTTAATAGTTGAAATTTAACATTAAAATGCTGGAACTTCACTCGACTGTGAACTAAAAGGGTTTTCAAAGGGTAGCCATGGCATTCTAGCAGCTTGGGCTCCCCCTTTGCTGTCGCTCGTGGTGACAACTGGCGCTCTTGCTTAAGCCAGCTGAGTTAGCGTGCCGCACCGTCTTTTGGTAAGCGATTAACGTGCATAAATAGATTCTGCCCGTGATTTTTCACAGGGAGGGGTGGGCTTGCAATATGGGCTCTCACACCCACTAGGTCAGCAGAAACTCAGGCCTGCCTTCCAAAACAGAGCTGAAGTTATGTTATTTTTTTTAAGGATTTAAGTTAATATAAATGTAAATGACTAAATGTTATCTGTTGAAATTTAAAATTGAATAATCAGCCCATATAAATTTGAATGTACACAGTCCCGACAAATGATAGTCATAAGTTGTTCTCCGTGATTTTTTACGTGTATATGCTAGTGTCTTAGTATTGTATGTATTAATCGTAGTCAGTGACTCCTTAAAGACGAAGTGCATATTACCTACGTTTATATAGTACACTCAGAACCTGAGCGACTTTCGATGCTCTTGTGGTAGCCATCAGACTCCATCTCACACAATAGGGAGAATTTAGACGAAGCACGGATGAGTAAGGATGTCAGTGAAAGAACAATTAGAAGCTTGGCTGTTCAGGACGGCTGGAAACGATATGCCAGAGTTGGCTGCAGATGTGAAGATGTCATTGCACAAGAATTATATTGGTATGGTACCACATTCTAGGACTCGGAGCAAAGGTTTCTGTCCCCAATGCTCTTTAAGCAAAGAATCGATCATCTAAGCTATTGTCCTGAGAGGACCCAGTGGCACAAAGAGGCTTAAACTTGTGCAGCAGTTCAGCTAGGTATGACTGAGCCAACCCATAGCTGGCCTCGTGGGTCAAAATAAGATTTGTGCTCTCTAACCGTTGATCAACTGATAGCTGTCGAAGCTTTAGCGAAGTGTACATATATTGGCTGTATTTCTTCACCTTGCTCACAACCTTGCAGCCCTATTCGTTAGCAGCTGTATTGGCTTTTTTCGGTAGCTGCTAAAACTGAACCATTGTTCGACGTCCGGTCTAGGCAGAACTATGGAGATCTTCAGCAAGCCACTGCAGTAAGCGGTTCCTGGTCCTAAATGGAGATCAACATGACAACTAGCTAAGGAAGCAGTATTCTAGTTAAAACTTTCAAGTGTCAAGTGGTCTTCATATTCTGAGCACTTGATAATGGTTGCGTTGTGGTACTACTTATTAGAAGGGTAAGGAGTTTGATTGTATCACCATTTGGCTCAGAAAAAAATGGGTCGACGTCCAGAATCAGATATCTGCAAGGCAGGCATTCTATTTATCATTTTCCGCATCTGATTTCAAGTGGTTTAAATTACCAGTACAGCTTGGTATAGTCCCCATTAGAAGTGATTACCGATGTCATTAATTGTTGTATCACTTTCCCAGGAGGCTCTGTCTAAATGGATAACAGCTAAGGGCCAGGAAGAGACCTCATGGAACTTCATTGGTGTGTAATCTACCATATGAGACTTGCCTGCCACACAACATGGATTTTATACGATTTAGCAAGTATGGTTTAAACCATGCCAGAGTCTCATCGATCGTTCTCAAATCGTTTGAGTAGGATAATTTGATCAGTAGTATTGAATGTTGTCGGTTGATCGGGATTGAGCAGGACCATTGTAGTGACAATCGTCTTTGCTACCTAGAATGTCGTTTGTCGCACAGAAAAGAGTGCTTTCAGGGGAATCCCTGCAGAAGTCTCCCTGATCAATTGTTATCGTTTATATGCTTCGAAAGCTGTTTATCAGCAATCTTTTCGAAAATGTAGGACCAAACCTGAAGAATTAAGAGTGAGCGATAATTTGCTAGAACTCGGAATCCAATCCAGACATGTTGTTCACATAGTTCTATGATGACTGAAACAGCGACCTATGCTATGTGGTTCCTTTGTCTGACTGACCCTTTGTCCTCGAGGTGGTCAGGTTTTGGCTCGTGTAAACGACTGAAGTTTGTGAGTCAAGTCGGAAAATCGGCGATGAAAATCCAACTTAATGTAAATGGTTTTGCATGATGATGTCAGGAGAAACTGTTCACTTTAACAGCCCCTCTCTCACCAGCTGGAGGGATGCCTGTAGTCTAGTGCAGAGCTAGTCTAGTGCAGATCCCGAGAAAAGCACAACGATAACTTTGAGGATCCATATAATAATAATAATAATAATAATAATAATGCACTTGATCCATCGACGGTTTAGCAGGAAGGAGCTGTGTGAAGTCGTAGTTAAGAGTATTGATCACCTCTTGCATATCTAAAGAGCCTGCGTGACCAAAGCATGTGCTACTACAAATGGTTGGATTGCTGAACTCCATAATAATTGGAATCATTAACTTTTTGTTGATAATCGTTTACATCTTGTTGCCATTGATAGTTAATAAATAATAGTATTATATTGCACTAATTTCATTTAGACCGTCAGATGGCTTAGCTTATGCCAATGTGAATTTCGATGTAATCATGATTATATAGTAGCCGATCTTATTTGCTGGTATTGTAATTAACAGTTGTTTACTCAATAGCTCGTCGCCGTAAAGTCACTTGCCTATAATTAAATGCTATCTTGGTTGCCACAATCGAATCGTTTTACGTTCTCCTTGCCCTTCAATAGGTGCATCGACTACTAGTACTAATAAAAAAAAGTTAGATGCCAGAATGGTCATAGCCATATCCATAATAGTTATTCTGGGCATTCTTTGTTGTGATGGTATCAGATGTGTCAACAGTTAAATGAGTATGGACAAAAATGATCACTTCTGCTGCTTTTAGATTTGCTTTAGACTGGCAACCAGAACGAGATCCGCACACTGTACAAGTAATCCTTGGCATGAAGGGGAACATGGTTGCCACTCTACAAGTGCCCTGTAATTATCGCAGTGGTGGACTTGTTGCTGTGCAGTCAATCACTGGGTGCGATCTTCATGGACTGGAGGTAGTTAAATCGCCCAACCATGTGCATCCATCTCACTGTTGCATATCACACGGTTTAGAGCAAATTGTGTCTGCTCTTTATTTGCAGGTTCCTTCAGAGAAGCGTACACGAGTGTCGACAACCGTGCAATTTCTCACAGATAAACTGGCTCTGCGGTAATACCTCTAGCATCCGACTATCACTCCTCTAAATCAAATTGTTGGCCCTGCCCAATGACTAGCACCCATCCAATTTGGGTTTGTGAGCTGACGTGGCATAAGTTGGCAGGCGTGGATCAAAGCATTGCAAAGCCTAACTGTAATTTAGTAAATTTTCTATTTATTGTTTGAATGTATTAGAACAAGCTTTATGGCCTTTTATATTGTCCTCAAACCTAGCCTCTGGCTGGTGGCTGCTGTTTCTTGCTTGCTATTTCTATCTTGACAAGCTAGCAGCGTGGGCTGACTGGCTAGTTTGAGCATTTCATTACGTTGATTTTTGTCATTTACTTGTGCTCTATGAGCACGTCAGTGCTTTTTTGTTGCATTTTGAATATATCCATGTATATGAGCAGGTTTACAAACCTTTTGATGAATAGTAGTGGTCGCTTTGGCGAAGGTCATCTCCTAGAGATTCACTAAAGTAGAAGGATGCGACCTGTAAATAGACCTGCGACAAGTTGGTAATACCTCGAAAACCCTAGCTTTTCCTTGCCGATCTGTATGGAGCCTCGTGATGCCTCAAGTATATGGACAAGTCTGCATGCCACAATATTAATATAAATTGTATGAAGTTGGAAAGCACAGAAAGCCTGACTTTAAGCATTAAAAACTGTGTTGTACAAACTATGGGAACCGTGTAACAGGGGCTCCAGACTGCCACCACTGGCCAGATATCTGCTGCCTGCTAAAGATTATGCCAATTGCATCTAGCAAGCTTCTTCGGTATTCATATTGTAATGCACGGCGTAAGTACCCAAATGTTGCACGGACAACCTTCATTACTCGGCTCTAGATAAAGCAATCTAGAAAACTGAAAGCTCCCAGAAACTCTCGTGCGGCTAGTGGTAGAAGCTTGTGCTTGTGAAGATACTCTTGACACTTTCTATTGCATTGTATATGCAGGTGTGTATGTGTAAATTATATACATGTAGATTTACAGCATGTGTGTATATTCATTACTGGCCCGAAAGATACAAGCAGCCTGGGTGTCAAGATCTAACCTCGGATATTTTAGTGTTTCATGGACTGCAGGCCAACAAAATTTCACCTGGGGATGTGATTTGCATGATATTGCATGCTGCCACCTTAGTTTCCTTACCAGGTGTGTAAAAATATTCTCAGTAAATGTGTCTTTGCAGCATCTTGCAAAACTAATCGGCGAGGGTAAATTCGCCATTTTTGGTTACTGAGAAGGTTTGCAGAATTGTCGTATGGAAGTGCCGTTACTCCGGTGAGGGTTTCCATGATAATTGTTCACGGCAGAGAGAAATTTGAAGAAAGAAATTGGGGCAAATGGATCACGATATGGGGCTGCTTCTGTAGTGGACGACCGGCATTGTGACGCAAGACATTTAGAATTACTCAGAAGCGTTGCAGTATCTAGCGAAATGAGCCTTCGTTGGTATCATTTTTCTTTTCAAACAGAACAATGAGTTTAAGCTTGCGTCAAAGGGTATTCAATGTTTTTCGGCTGCACTATTGAATTTAGTTTAGGCTCATTACGCTAGCAGAGTCAATCTTCCTGTCCCTGAATCCCACTGAGTGTCTGGTATGAAGTGGCTAGATGGCTCTGAGCTCAGGCAGGTTGTATCACATCCAAAGAATCGGAGGGTTGTATCACGTCTAGAGAATGACTTCTTAAGTTTGCCCGACGTTTGGAGAATGATAAGGTTAGCTAGATGTTACAAAGACTTACTTAGTTCATGCTCAATGCCGAAGTAGGTCAGACAGCTTGTTGCTTATCGTGGTGGTGTGAATTCATTTGGAACTAAAATTAAATATGTGTGTACCATAACTTTGCTTAAGTATTACCTAATCTTATTTTATATGATGTGCATGATTAGAGGAGGTTGCAATGACGTATTTAATATCAAAATTGATTGGAACTGTTAGGGTCCGGTGGCCATTTTAAGCGGTCTGGCCTATACTTCTGCGGTCGGGTATACACTGTATTACAATACATATCGCAGTGGCTTAGGGCTTTAGTTGCTGCTTGGTTCTCTCTATTATTGGCGAAATCAACGGAGCCATTAACAAACTCTTGGCCACGCCCATGGCATCGTAATAGGGTAAGCTTCCGTTACCTCTGTTGATGCGGCCTCTCGGTGCCAGTGAATCCTAAGAAATGCAGGTATAATAGAACAGTAAATTGCAGGACTGAGTGTGTGCATTCACTGCATCGGGCTGCTGCTTGTTAGCCAAAGCAAGTTGTCTATAAACATTACGGTACAGCAAGATATGATAGCAAGCAAAGTTTTTGCAAATACCACTTAACAAATCCACCCTATTTATTGTCTTGCCATGCTTTAATATGTCATTGCGACAATCCTTATGCACTGTTCATTAAAAATGTCCAAGCATTCTAGGAATCAAGATATGAACTCAATTTGTTTCCAGTGTTGTACAGAATCCTGGCCAACAGCATCTCACCAGAACGTGTGAGTTGGATGAGTTAGTAATATTCGTGACAAGCAGAACCTGATAGCACCTTGAATTGTTTACAACGTGAAGCACAAAACATGTGAAATAAGCCTGCTTTTGCATTTAAGGAATATCTTTCAACGTCTTAACTACTGCTGGTTACTACTTTCGTAATATTCAAAGGTTCGAGCAAGCCATTCACATATTCACACCTGTAGGTCAGACGTACTTTCAATTTGCTGCAAGTATGAGATGAAACAATAAAAGGCACAGACCACCAATTAACTTCGTCCGATAAGCACGGATGAATAGGGAGATAGGAGCAGGCACAATATATCTATTTATGCTGGCACATGCAAGAAATATATATTTATATAAACTATATACTGCACAGAATTGTCATTGTGTGTACATAAATGTGTGTATATACAAGTTCCTCACTAAGGTTCTAGTTTCCTAAATTTCTCATCTACAGAAACAGAAACGTACTTGTAATTTTTTTGTCTAACCAAAGATATTTACCTTTCATTAAAAATAATATTGCATTTGTTATACCGTTCTCAGATAACTCAATCTCTCTCTAGGCACTTTACATGTGCTGCAAAGGAAGCGTGCTCGAATGGTTAGTGGTAGCATGCTCAATGACAACAAGCATAACATGGTTAGAGGTGACATGCACAGCTTGAGGATGCACATATGGTTAGTGGCAGCATGCACAGTGTCAGCACAGATAAGCACACAAAGGACGAATCACAGGGACCCACTAAGCCGTGATAAATAGATGCATTTTTAGCTTATTTTAGGTGCCAAGTCAGAAAATGTCGTAACTCCAGTCGAGAGTGAGTTCCAGGCTTTGGGAGTATATGAACTAAATGCACGATCTCCAAAGGATTTGAGGTTCGTATGAGGTATAGGTAAGCGATTAGATTCCGAAAAGCGGGTGGTATGATGCTTAGCCTGATGGCGGTAGATCTTATAGGTAGGCTGGAGCCAGAGAATGAAGGGACCTAAAAGTTTGTGACTGATCCTTGAAGTCGATGCACTGCTTGAGTGGGAGCAAGTGTAGGTCGGCGAGAAGTCGTGAGATGTGGCAACTTCGTGCTCACGACAGACAAGCCTAGCTGCAGTTTTGCACCAAATGTACACGCCTGATTGCACAGGCCGGTAGTGGGTTTCTGATGCCGAGAGGATGTCACGAATGCATTGGTCGATATAGATGTGGTATCCCTGTCTAGGAAGCTCGAATTTTAGCAATGTTATGTAGCTGAAAGTAGGCAGACTTGTCTGTGGAGCTAATGTGGTCGTCTAATGAATGGTCACTTTGTCATTTTGGAACAGGACACCTAGGTTTCGTGCAGATTCAACAGGAAATATGCTGGCAGAGCCAATTTTGAGCGTTACGTTTTCCACTTTCTGAAACACACTTAGCCCATAACTAGTAAGTTGGTTTTATCATCATTCGATTTAAGAAAGTGTGCTGCCATCCATGAGTGGATGTAATTAATACATGCAGCAAAGGAATAGAGAGAATTCGACACACTGAAGGGCTGGGAGGGGTCAAAGCAAAGGTACAACTGAATGTCATCTGCATAGAAGTGAAAGCGTTGGCTGCCACGGCAATCACATCGGCAAGAGGGGGAGCATAAATTGTGAAAAGAACCGGACCAAGTACGGAGCCCTGATGTACCCCATACTTCAGTGGCTCCTAGATTGATTGCTTGGAACTCCATAGCCTAGCAATGAGATTCGTGTATCTACGTCGCGATCCATGTCGTGCGTTTGAGTCCTACGTTAGGAAATTTTTATATTGCCTATATTTTTAAAGCTCCACTCTCTAAAGAAGTTCCTTTGCAACCGTCGAAATGTCGACCTTTGAAGTGCAATCCTTAGCATTTCATGTGAATCTGTGTAGATGCATCATATAGCATATACATATTCTATGATTTGTGAACATACTTTTGTACCGGTGGCTGGGCGATGGGGACTGACCACAGCTTTTCTACACTCTGTACCGCGGTGCCGGAGCAGGCACAAATCGCCTTACCATCCTGTCTTCATGTCTGGCTTGTTCGTAATCGAGGTGGAATGGGCAAATCGCACATGGCCTACAACTAGGGGCTTGTTGGCAACAGTTTATACGGTATTGGTGAGTCGTGATGGCACACTAGCTTTTCACAACATCAATCCCGAGGTCGTGAGTTCAAATCCTGCGGTGGGTTATTTTGCATCGCTGCTGCAAGCAGTGGTGATAATCGTAAAGGCTCCTCTGTCACTATACAAAATAGGCCGTTCAATCAACTAGTATTTGTTTTATTCTGCCTATTTGTAGTGTTATTGTATTACTGTGTTATTTATTATGGTTATTGGAATTGCGCCTATTGGCCTATTAGTAGTGTATTAGACTCATCGCTAGATCGTGGGTCCATTCCTCTCTATATATATATATTGGTCTGTCTGTCTCTCTCTCTCTCTCTCTCTCTCTCTCTCTCTCTCTCTCTCTCTCTCTCTCTCTCTCTCTCTCTCTCTCTCTCTCTCTCTCTCTCTCTCTCTCTCTCTCTCTCTCTCTCTCTCCTGTCTCCATTCGATTCGTACCGAGAGGCTGGGCTGGACTGTTCGCTCTGCCTCTGCTCGTAAATCTTGGATGGGCCAAACTGCTGTGATCGACACGCTAGACCACTATCTTCCCAACAACGCGAAACGCCCAAACCTGACGGCCAGCTAGTGATGGTGGGTTGGCAGCTGCAGTAGCAGCTCTGGCTCTCCTGTGCTAGTCCCAACCTCGACTATGCACTCGCCCTGACATTGGGTCCCACGGTCGGCAAGTAGACAAGTCTCCACAGACTGCCCGGCAGACTCCCCGACATTACCTACGCTCACACTGTCTGGGTCCCAATCCTATCGCTATGAGCTGATAAGACAGTGATTAGCGCCTGCACAGTGGCGACGGTGCATTGAATTCGGCAGGCAATACTTAGCCTTTAACACTAGAAGCTACTCACGGCATTCCAGCTGAGTACTTCACTCTGGCCACATGCGTCCGATCTGATACGTCCCCCGGGTCTGTCCCTCCGATCTGTCAGTCCGTTCTCGGTCGTTCTTCCTTCCCATCGCTGCGTTACGGCTCGGTGCAGGCCGCTGCTCCGCAGGCTCTCCTCGATAGCGCCACCCCCCATGCTGTGAATGGACTCCGATTGTCTCCTCCTTCATCATTAGCCTCTCCGGGTCATTGGCAATTGGTCTCTTGAACAAACGTTCCGAGGTGAGGGCAATGATCGACTACTCCATACCTTCGGTTATTAGTTACTCGTGGTTGAGCCCGACGCCTCTGCCACCCACAGCCTAGGCTACCTAGGCCAATCCTAGCCTAGCCCTAGGCAGCCTTAACTATTTTCTCACTGTCACCCAACGTACCTCCATTCCATGCGGTTGATGCCTTCGGAAGCTTCTGTTGCACTAAAAGCGAGGCAAATACCGGTGCAGCTGGCACATCGAAGCTCTGCTAGATGCTAGAGTCGTAGATGCTCTTAAATGCAGTATTTACTGACGGTAGCACAAATGGCGGCAAAACGGAGTGCCCAGACCTAAATATAAAGAGTCCGTGACTGTAGCTCGTCGAACAGTCTGCTCGGCAGCCGCAGAGGGCTGTATGAGTTCAGCAACAGCCAAAGCGTATAACCTCTCTTCAAAGCCCGAAGGACCGCTGACTGACTGTTACATGAGTTTCGCTTCTCATTCAGCCTAGCTACAGATTATGAACATAGCCGATTTCTAATAGCTGATTTCTAATCATTAGAATTCGGGAATCGCAGATATCAAAGTGTCTAGAAAGAAACTCGGTTCTTTGAGGGCGCTGTGATTTATGTTTCTCCTTGTGCATGATTCGATTATAGACACCGGGCTCGCCGGCACACTACTGTTGCCGGCTGACCGGTAGTGCCCTGAAACTGCCCCAGGATCTAACAGCTGGTGGCTGTGGCCTAGGGACGGGCCGGTGCCCATCTGTGGTCTGTCGGCTGTTGTTAATCTCCAGGCGCTGCTCTGTCCTCCCGCCAACTCACGGGATGAGTTGTGGCTGGGATGAAGTTGGGGGGAGAGCAGATGGAACTCGAGCCTAGGAGAGAACAGTGGTGTTTGTGGAGCGCTGCAGGCTCTAGCGGAAATACACGCTCCTGTGAGCCAGCTTCGGTGTTGTGTCTGCTTTTGCGTACGTGCTCGTTGGGAGAGCATTATTATCTACAGACGCTATACAACTGTATTATATTAGCATCATCATCTGACAATCATGATATGACTGCTGTAGTGAGCCAGCATTTCAATTGCTTCGCCGTTAGGTCGGTGACGAGTGGCACGAGTGGTAGTCAGTACCTATTTACAGTGTCTGACCTTATGGTTGCAGTGAGGCAGCCGATACTTAATAAATATAAATTAAGGATTAGTTTCTGATCTCTGAATACGCATCCGCTCAGCTTTGTTTCGAATCAAAATAATCTGATTATAAAAACAGGCAGTCCAGCTTTCTTGATATGTGATACAAGCTTGCGTTTCATTATGAGCGGGTAAGCCGATCTCCTGCCGAAAGCGCTTCGGAAAAAGAACATGGCCGCAGCACGTCGATGACGATGCTAGCAGCAGCGTCCAACACAAATCGGCCGAACTACATGCGTCGGATTGTAGCTTTCTCCATAATTCCGTTTCATAGACCCTCAAGTGCATAATCCACACCAGTGGACCAAACCGTGAATGCTCATCAGAGGGCCGGGCTAAAAGAGCAGCCGTGCAGTCGCCTACATCAGAGGCCATAATTCAGAGGCGCAGCCACAAGTGGACATTAAAGGGTCATTATACGGCCAATTCATGAAATCGAGGCGCAGTAGCTCTGGCCTGATTTGTAGACATTTTAAGAGGACTCGAGTAACGGTGCGCCCTCTCCGTCACCCGACCATTGGATAAACGACCTCCTCGAAGCACGGCTAACGAGACGTGAAAGAAGACACGCGCCTGTATGCAGACTATAGTAAAGAACGTCAGCGATCAAGAATGCATTACCTGTCCTTGACACCTTGCTCCGTATTATAAATCTTCACAGCTAAATGTAAGCTGAAGGTCGGCTGATCAAATCGCCTCATGTACGCATATATGGGGCTGAAGAGCCTTTTCGGCTATCACCCTCTTCCAGCAGGCAATACAATTTCCGCGACAGGACTCAAACCCAAAAATCTGGGTCACGAAGTCTGAGTCCCTCATCCCAAGGCTAAGACTCGAGGGCGAGGAGGTTAGCAGATAACTGATCTTCGTATATAAATTACATTGCTTAAGCTACCTTTAATTTGTAATGCATGTGATCCTTAATCGTCCCATTCCGAAAGCATCGATCCCTACAGCCATAGTAGAGGTGTAACGCCGAAGGCTCGGCGGGGTAGGCTTGACCTGCCGCTTACCTTGCGGTGCAACCCTAGCGCCTACTGCCGTTCGGTGCGTGCCTACGCGCAATAAGCTGGCCGCCACGAAACGAGCTTTTCTGACCTGCTTACCGTTACTCAAGGGGGTCGTGAGTGAGCGGCGTGAATTGGAAAGCGAGACACAGATTGGGGATTTTACTGAGCTTTATTCGCAAGCGCACAAAGTCGCTGCACGTCTAGCTCACTTTTATCTCCACACTCCTCGCACGCTCTCAACAGCACCAATACTCTTGCGGAGGAAATACTTCTCCACACTGAGCGCGAACCGGAGCCTAAACCTTAACCGGAGAACTAGGACTCCACACATGCCAACTACGTCTAGCTCGCACCGGCAAATCCTTTTGCCGAGATCACGTGCTAGCGCGCACGCACAAAACACGAAAGAAACACAAAATGCCAGCTCGGGCGAGATACGACCGTATTCGGTGGAGTCCACCAAATCCTCTTAGAGCTGTCTCGTCCTGTTCCGTCAATCGCCAGCGGACAGCCCGCCCTCCTCCCTCGCTTTCAGAGAAACGAGTCCGACGGCGTCGAAGCGCAGAGCCGGACCAAAGACAAAAGACCATAAGACACCAAGAGCGAGCGTTGCTCGACTCTTAAATACTTAGCTGAGAGAATGGGGCAAAAGCTTAGTGGTATTGGTCCCGACACCTTGGCCCATTACGGTAAGGAATTAATACCGTCCCCAGGCCACTGGAAGGGCACCTCTGTCCAGCTTGAATGGCGAATGGGTTCCAGACGATTCTTTCTTGTAACGAGTGAAGGCGGAGGTTGACAGGCCAGCTAACATCAATCAGCAGCTTCCGCGGGTATCGGACCAATTCTAAAGGCCGAGTCGCCACCGCTGGTCTCAGAGCTTCCTGGCTTACTCTTAAGCTCTTGCTCTCTAACCGCACTGACGCTCCTCTCTGGGTCACTGCACCAGGACAAAGGAGTTCTAGCCCGCCTCCAAACAGCTCTTGCTCGCGCTAAAATTCAGCCAAGGCCAGCAGGGCGATACAGAGGTTTTGAGTAATACAAGGTCTCTGACCTTAAGTTACGATCGACGGCTTCGCCACCACATCAGGCATAACATTCCAACATGCACACAAATTTCTGTTGAGGATCTTCAGTTTACATCTTTCAGCCTTTGATGTAACTATTTTTACTCTAATAATAATAATAATACCTCAGCATTGCTTCGGGTCTACAACGACCTACTTAGGAATCCAGACATGGTTAGAGTGTCTCTGCTTGTTTTGCTCGATCTTGTGGCAGCTTTTGACACTATCGATCACCAAGTTCTTCTAGAGTGCCTCTCATCTCGCCTGGGCATCACTGCCACTGCTCTGCAATGGTTCAGGTCCTATCTCAGTGGGAGACTCCACAGTATTGATGTAAACAAAGATCATTCGAGGTACCTCTGAAATATGGAGTACCTCAGGGCTCTGTGCTAGGTCCGGTTCTTTTCACCGTTTATACTCTCCCTCTTGCCAATGTGATTTCTAAGCACAATCTAGGCTTTCAATTCTGTGAGGATGACACTCAGTTGTACCTTTGCTTTGATCCCTCTCAGCCTTCGAGCACCTCAAATTCTCTCAACTCCCTTGCTGCATGTACTGATAACATCCGCACATGAATGGCAGCAAATTTTCTTGTAGTCTGAATTATCGTCCCGAACGGCACAGAACACCAGCCGACGAGCAACACCACCAGTTTATTCTCCCTACACACGGAGCAGAGCGAAGCACGACTCTCCTCGTCCTTCTCGCCCACCGGAGTCCCCTGACTCCCTAGTCAAAACAAACGCTAATAGCACGTCCGGGCTGCTTACCACATCGGGTGTCACAGCCCACTCGTACAGCGATCAGGGGCAGTCTCATCAATTAAATCAAACCACATTTCTTAAATTAAGTGATGATAAAAACTAACTTACTAGCTATGGGCAAACCAAGTGTGATTCAGAAATTGGAAAGGCTAACGCTCAAAATTGGTTCTGCCAGCATATCATGGTTAGGGATGTAACCTAACCCCTAACCATGTTGAATGTGCACGAAATCTAGGTATCATTTTCTACGGTGACCTTTCGTTAGACGACCATATCAGCTCCACAATCAAGTCTGCCTACTTTCAGCTTCTTAACAATGCTACAATTCGGGCTTGTTTTGATAAGGATACCACATCCAAGTTGGTTCATGCATTTGTGACATCTCGTCCTGACTTCTGTAACTCACAGCTTGCTGGCCTACCGGCATGTGCAATCAGGAGCTTACAGCTGGTGCAGAACTTTGCAGCTAGGCTTGTTTGTCGTGAGTGTCGCAGTTGCCACATCACATCACTTCTCGCCGACCTGCACTGGTTACTAGTCAAGCACCAGATCGATTTCAAGGTTTTGACACTCACTTCGGTCTATCCATTCTCTGGCTCCAGCCTACCTATCAGATCTGCTTCCCCACCACGCCAAGCATCGCACCAGCCGCTTTCGGAATCTAACTGTGTATCTATACCTCGTACAAACCTCAAATCCTTTGGAGACCGTGCATTTAGTTCGTTTGCTCCCAAATCTGGAACTCACTCCCGACTTCCATCACGACATCCCTTGACTTGACCATATCTAAAAAGAAATTTAAAATGCGTCCATTTATCACAGCATTTAGTGGGTCCCTGTGATTCGTCCTTCACGTGCTTATGCGTGCTGACACTGGGCATGCTGCCACTAACCACACTTGCATGCTGACCCTGTGCTTGTCATCCCTAACCATGTTACTCATGTTTTTTATCAAGCATAATATTACTCACCAATCGACCGTGTTTTCTTTGCAGCAAATGCTAAGCATCTAGAAAGAGATTTGAGTTCCCTGAGGGTGCTTTAGCAAGTGCATTATTGTTGTTATGTTGCCAGCCACAGGTCTCACTAACCGACGGCCACGATTGTCGTCGCGCTTGCTTCAGCATGCTCCCCTCACGCGTGATACTTCATTGCTTCATTTCATTCATGATTTTGCATGCTTGATACGATGCATGTCTCTAAACCATGGGTAGTAATTTTCTTGCAGTGACCTATAAAGCACCTAGATGGAGATCAAATTCTCTTAGTGTGCTATACAAATGACTGTTAGTATTACTATTATTATTATTCTTATTCTTAGTGAGGACTACCCAGGAGACACAACATTGCAAGACCATTATTAACAATTACACAAAAGTAACAAGGTAAGGGGAGTACTAGAGTGTAAATCTATTCCCTTTGGTATATAACTGATGCCGAATA
Organism: Cristatella mucedo; assembly: GCA_009760855.2. Taxonomy (NCBI): domain Eukaryota; kingdom Metazoa; phylum Bryozoa; class Phylactolaemata; family Cristatellidae; genus Cristatella; species Cristatella mucedo. Next base: position 1,081,358 of record WPIO01000076.1, read on the forward strand.
AGTGATTCGTAGTAGATAGCCCAAGGTAAACTTTAAGCATTAAATGCCGTAATGAGGGGCTATGCTAGGTGCTCCTTACAGCATTTGTTCATTTTTTTAATCGCAAATGCAAGCCTATTTCAGGTCTTCGCCCTCATCCGGTATCGTTTCCCGAAAGTCAACTACTCCTTTTGGGCTACTCCTATTCTTTGTAGTCGATCTCTTATTTCAGCCATGATGGTCTGTACGGTTGCTTTGCTGCGAATACGTTAGTTTGAAGTTATATTGCCAGTCTACTAGTAACTATAGGCAGGTAGTATACCCGTACTCATAGGATCCGATATACGCTAGATTAGTTCCGCATGCAAATATCGCATAGGCCTACCGAAAGGGTGGATCCTAGCCCTGAGGCCATAAGGACCGATTCGGGAGGGGCATAACGGGCAGCTTGCTCCACAGAATGCCCATTTATTCCTTTTGTGATTAGCTTCGCTGTGCAAGTCAGGGCTATGTCCCTTGGATTAATCTTGGATATGCCTCGTCAGTTAGATCGAGATGCCTTCATATAGCTTCAGCCTGGCCATAACGTTTGTTTACTTATTAATAATTACAGTACCGAGCGAGTAACAACAACATTGGAGATCTAACAGTTTTATTTGATCGAATTAGGGATAAAAAATTCAAGCCACAAAATAAAATGATGAAACACGGAGATGATGAAGCATGAGAAGAACTGGTGCCTATGCTTGCAGTGAAGGAAGCAAGCATGAGGAGGTTTGGGGCTACTGTTCCTCTCTTTGCTCGAACACAGTAAAGTCAGCCTTATCTATCTTGCGATCATTCTTGAAGATACATTTCTCAATCTTTGACTTCGGAGAGCCTTCTGTCTGCAGCCACTTTTTCCTGCAACAATTGCGTTGGAGCCAAGCAACCCAGATCGAGTAACAATCGAAGCACAATGCTAGGCAGTATAAGGTCGGCAATGTTGATGTCTTGATTCTCCACCGCGGCATAATTTTTTTAGGCCGGTCTGCGAGTTTTTTTTTAATAAATAATGGGGCAAAATTACACGAACCACGCCTGATTTTGTAAACCAATTCCTGCTGTCTTAGCTATTCAAAATTATGTGCCAGTAATGGTTTCTAGAACAAACCTAACCAAAAAATACTAGCTGATTTAACAGCCTCTTTAGTGTAGCAACAGAAGAGCCGGCTATCACCACTGCTTGCAGCAACAACAAAGGATTGCCCACCGCAGGATTCGAACCCAAGAAAAGGAACCGCCATACCTTATATGCCATCACGGCTCACCAAAACTAGTGTGGCAGTGTCGATACACTAAGATATTTACAGCAAGCATGTAGTACCTAAATGACCGTTGAAATATTCAAGAGTGTCAAAGGTCAATACCAAGACTTCTGTCTAATACTTTCCTAAATACAAAATTAGTGACCTCGATGCCTGTGGGGCTAATATGAACGTGTGAGCATTGCTTGCTGATTGCAGGGGTGTTGACTAATGCACGAGATTCTGTGATGGCAATACGTCAAACTGATTTCTGCACTTCATTACCTTATAGTGCAAACCAAGCACCATATCCGAGCAGTTGACGATCCAGGTCACGTGATATATAGTCCTTGCCCGACAGGAGGCCGGGCTGACCAGCTAGGCTGGTCTGTGCACTGGGTCAGCAGAAGCTAAGGCAGCATTTTAATGCCGCACTGAAATTTCCCGTGAATTTTCCACGGACATGAGCTAGTGTCATCATACTTTATGGGACTCGTCGGCAGTGCCTCCAGATAGAACAACTTAGCTTACGTATTTGACCTCAAATAGCATTTTGTTTGATTGAGTTGACGTTGGAATCTTAATGTTTGTCATCTTAATGTCGGACCATTTCTCTAGACCACCAGTGGCTTTCAGAAGAATTCCAGGCATCACACATACAGTTCTTTATAAAGCAGCTCAACTTATGTCAAAAAAAGGCAAGTGGCTCTCTAGAGGAGTTACGACATTCAATCAATAGCAAACTCTGATTAAGTGAAGGCTTCAGTATATCATCACAGGCTTCAAAAATGCACAATTTATTTGCAAAGCCGTCAGGTTTGAATGACAACGATTCTGCATATTATGAATGACAACACAAGTTGCATAGCAGCTATGCATTTGAGCGAGATTCCTCTTACGCAAAATGCACTTGATACTCTTTTAAGACACAGAGTGACTCTGCACACAGCGGTGGCGTTGCTTCGATATCCAGGCCTAAGCTGAAATCGTTCAAGAATCTGTAAATTGCTTACTGCATGCTCAGGTTAAGGTTTTTTATGTATAAGCACTTTAATGACCTCCTGAAGGGTAAAAGTTAGGTCAATAAAGGGAAATTGGTCAAACGGCAACAATCGATTGTTTGCATAGGGTTTTTTGAGCTTTGTATCTTGTTAATTCAATAACTAGGCCAATAATCCACGATTCAAAGTGAAATTTTAAACGTAACTTGAGCACAGCTTGTGCCTCACTGCAATAATTCATTTCTGATTTCGGTTGGATAAGAATTGCTAAAAATGAACTCAAGCATCTTTGAACTTAATATTCTGCAATCATGCTTCATCCATGCTTCATGCATCATGGTAAATCCCAGTTTTTGGGGAATAACTCTCCAACTCACCTTGCCATTCTCCCTCTATTTACCGTGAAAGGATGAAAGGTCATTGCAGGTAGTGACCGCACCCGGAAGCAAGCTCCAGACTTTTGGAGCATTCGAGCTGAAGGTTCGATCACCACAAGATTTCAATTTATTACGAGGCATGGCATGGTGACCAGGCTGACGAGCTCACGTGGCACAAGAGCACACTGGAAGAGTAAGAAGCTATAGGTAGGTTGGTGTCAGCGAGTGAAGTGAACTGTAAGCCAGACTGAGGATCTTGAAGGCGATTCGATGCTTGATGGCAAGCCAGTGAAGCTCAGATAGTAGTGGGGTGACATGGCATCTACGCAGCCGATGACAGACCAGAGAAACTACAGAGTTTTGCACCAATTGCAGACGATTAGGGGGACAGGCCGGGAGTCATGAATAAAGAGAACTGCAATAATCTAGATGGATGTCACACATGCATGCATAAAAATTCAGCAGCCTTGTTTGTATAGCAGCAGAAGAGCCTTAACGGCTATCACCACCACTTGCAGTTGGCAATAAAGAATCACCCACTGTAGGATTCGAACCCACGACATCTATCTTGAAGAGCTAGCAATTTACCTCCCAAGCTATAAACTAGCTTGGCTGTAGTAATTTTATCTATGTAGGTCCTGATTTGGGCAATGTTACTTAACTGAAAGCAGGCCGACTTGACAGTGGAGGAAATGTTCCCATCTAATGATAAGCCGTTTTGGAATATTACGCCTAGATTACGGGCAGACAGCACTGGTGTGATGCTAGCTGAATTCGTGCGAAGGGTTAGGTTTTCCAACTTTCGGGTGACATAAGGTTTGCCCATAACTATTAGGTTAGTTTTATCATCGTTAAGCTATAGGGAAGTTAGCAGCCATACACTACAAATGTTGTCGATGTAAGAGAGTTAAATGTCGGGCGAGGAGCAAGGCTTAGAAGGATCGAAAGATAGGTAGAGCTATGTGTCAACGGCACAGAAATGAAAGCCGAGAGTGTCTTTGGCCATGACATCGGACAGAGGGCGAGTACGGATAGTGAAAAGAAGCAGGACTAAGGCTCTTAGGTACCCCATACTCTACGTGCTCCGTGTATGATCGACAGCTGCTTACATTAACATTTATATTTCTCACTGAGGTAGAATCTAATCCAGCCTAGCACTGCTCCAGTCATACCTAGGCATGTGTAGAGGTGCTTCAGAAGGATCTGAGAGCCAATGGCGTCACATGTTGCTGATATATCCACGAGTAAAAGAAGAGGGGCTGATCAGCATTGTTCATTCTCTCAGCCTAATTAAGATGCATCCGGCAAGCTTTCCAATCACCCCAGTAATCTTGTCTCTTTTTGTTCTGGGGGGACTTTTCGAGCATGCATGCATGTGCATGATTCAGTGCATGCTAATAATAATAATAATAATAATAATGCACTTGATAAAGCGCCCTCAGAGAACTTAATCTCTTTCTAGGCGCTTTATATTTGCTGCAAAGGGAAATGCAATTCAATGGTAAGTAAAAGCATGCTTGAAAAACAAACAAAATGAATAACATGGTTAGGGGTGACATGCACAGGGTCAGCATGCAAGTGTGGTTAGTGGCAGCATGCACAGTGTCAGCACGCATAAGCACATCAATGACGAATCACAGGGACCCACTAAATGCTGTCCTAAATAGGTGTGTTTTCAGGTTCCTTTTAAATGTGGTCAGGTCAGGGGATGTTCTGACGCAGGTCGGGAGGGAGTTCCAGGCTTTGGGAGCATATGAACTAAATGCACGGTCTCCAAAGGATTTAAGATTTGTACGAGGTATTTGTAGACTGTTGGATTCCGAAAAGCAGGTGGTACGATGCTTGGCCTGATGGGGTAGTATATCTGAGAGATAGGCTGGAGCCATAGAACGAAGGGATCTAAAAGTGAGCGACAAAACCTTGAAGTCAATCCGTTGCTTGACTGGTTATGTTACAAGTAATAGGCCTTTCTAACAGGAGGCCTTGAGTGTCTTCTAGTTTGCTTTAGCATGCTGGCCTAAGCATGATAATTGTTTGCTATTGCATGCTTGATACCGTGAATGCCACCAACCCTTGGGCTCTTTTGCAGAAGTTATATTATATTTATTATATTATTATATTATATAAGATTATTATTCTCTTTCAGAAGTTATATAAGTATTCTTTTTCAGGAGTTATAGAGTGTCTCGATAGAGATTACATTCTCTTAGGTGCTATACAACGACCTTTTATTATTATTATTATAAATAAAAAATGGCAGCATACAAGTGATAATTATGCAGCAATTGTCACGGTACATATTCCATTACACGTTAAAAGTCACACATATTGGCCGATTACTAGATGCTCCCACAGCCAAAGGAGACTGTCTCAGCAACTGTCGCACAACGTTAGCATTGAAGAAGCAACTAAAACGAAGCAATGCCAGACATATCTTACATGGCGTTTATATTGTCGCTGAGTCCCTGTACTGTACCAACAACAGTATTTCGCTTAGTGTTCATTACCCATCCGACGAGTCTGAGTTCTTTGGCTTTTTTTATCGTGTGCTTAAAGAAAAAATCCAGGCTCACTCGTATTAGCCACCTGCTAAGAGAATCAAAAGCCATCCAAAATGAACAAATCACATGGAGACAATTAGAACTCACCTTTCTGAAGAAAACACCTATAAAAATACAAGGAGCAATGTGAATTCAAAGACAACTCCAGCAATAAAAGTGCTTGTCACTAATCTAAAATTCACCTTTTCACTGACCTGCCACAGAAGGCAAATGAAAGTCAGCAAATGAATGAAGCGATACGAAATAATTAAAGCACAAATCGCTGCAACTGCTTCAACAAACATATATAAGCCAAGTAGAACAAGTTTAAACGGTTTCTGATGCAGCCTATTAATAAAGAGAATTATTGTTTGCTATGGCTAAGGCCAAGCCAAATGTTGTGCACAGTATCATAAACAAAGCTTAAAACACTCATTCCTATTTACCAGGCTAACGTCTGTTCTCGTTAATGTTACCGCCAACCTTGACAATCCCTTTAGACTATTTCTTGCCGGTAACAGTTAAGTATTCATTTATTTGTCTGACAAATCAATGCTGCTAGAGACCATTAAAAAATGGCAAAACGGTGTAGCCACTGGAGAAGACTATATGAGAAAAAATACGGAAGAACTGAAGGCCTAATTGTAATAAATTGATTAAATTAAATAATTTATAAATAATAATATTAGTATTAAATAATTAAATAAAATAAATTGCAATAAATTGCCTATCGATCATGTGCAGCCACTACTAGTAACACTGATAAGATATAGACCTTTAGAAATAGCTCGAGACGACCAAAAGAAGACAGCTACAAAGAACTATCCTAAATTCACCAAATGGTGCAATAATAATAATAATTCACCTTTCTTTTATTACTCATAAGTGCTGTTTGCATCTATAGTTTGCATGCAGACAGGTCTATTAACAAGCAAAGCTTCAGTTGGGGCTGTGCTAAATGCTCACATCGAAATTAACGATCCAATGAAATTGGACTTACATCAAGAAACAAACATAGCCACAAAGGGCGATAAAGGCATTGTCAATCATCACTGATGGAGGTTGGGGCAACCGGCCAGATCAGAGTAGGGTGAAAACTTCACAAACAGAGGAGAAAGCCCCAACCACTCCACATGGGCAGGATGCATCCTCGAGAGTGAAGACCCATCAAGACGTCTTGATAAGCCCTGTACAAGAGATAGGAGCAGCCACGTTGCCTTGAGCAACCCCTTCGAGAGAGAAGCCACTGTGCAAACGAGCAGTGCCACTGTGCTTGCAGTGTGGTTTGGCAGCTGACAATCGATCGATGGCAGCCGGCCATCACGACCCTTCAATAGCCCAAAAACACTCAGCTAACCTGCAACCCGATGCAAGGCTCGCTCCATGCAGGTGTCCCCAGTGTTAAGCTACACCTGCCCACCGGAAGGACAGGAGGGGGAGGTCTTCGAAAGCAAAGCCTACCATTAAAAATATTAGCTGATTTAGCAGCTCATTTGTATAGCAGCGGTAGAGCCTAAACGGCTATCAATCACCTTCGCTTGCAGTGGGCAATAAAAGATCGCCCTCTGCAGGATTCGAACCCACGACCTCGTTCGTGAAGAGCGAACACCTTACATCCTGGGTAATCATGACCCAGTTCCTGTAGGCACGGTAGAAGTTCAGAAACCACGAGCTGCTGGCAAGACTCATACACAGCAATCTGTTAAATGCACCCGTTCCGAATAAACACTTGCAGCTAGCACCAAAAAACAATGTATTGTGCCATCAGTGACTATCAAGTCACCATGATAGGCAAAATTACTACAAATCTCATCAAGTTTCATTAAACTTCGCAAATTCTGGGCACAAAAAGGCACTTTTAGCTTATTCTACTTGGAGTCTGCCACGTCAAAGAGAACATATGACTTGTATCTAGCCTGTTTATAATAAATACAAGTTTAGCAACCAAGTATGAAGATAGTTATCGATTATATGTATGATGATATATTTATCAATCTGGTGAGATTAAAAGAAACCATCGCAGAAAATACTAGCACGGTGAGGAACAGGCACCACTGAGCCACTGTTGCCAGCCAATGAATATTAGAAGTGAACCATGAGCAATCGTTGCTTGCGGCCCACTCCACAGCTCTGACGGGCTGTGTAGTGAACCTACATTAATGTGGCTCAACCCTTGAAATCAGCGATGGCCATTGAAATACCACAGGTCTTCCAGCCAGTGAGTGGCTATCCAGCCGGAACCGGGATTACTCTGGGTGTATGCACCAAAAGCCTGGACATAATAATAATAATAATATTGCACTTGATAAAGCGCCCTCAGAGAACTTAATCTCTGTCTAGGCGCTTTACATTTGCTGCAAAGTGATATGCAATAGAATAGTAAGAAAAATCATGCTTGAAAAACAAACAAAATGAATAATATGGTTAGGGGTTACATGCACAGGGTCAGCATGCAAATGCGGTTAGTGGCAGCATGCACAGTGTCAGCACGCATAAGCACATCAATGACGAATCACAGGGACCCACTAAATGCTGTCCTAAATAGGTGTGTTTTTAAGTTTCTTTTAAATGTGGTCAGGTCAGGGGATGTTCTGACGCAGGTCGGGAGGGAGTTCCAGGCTTTGGGAGCATACGAGCTAAATGCACGGTCTCCAAAGGATTTAAGGTTTGTCCGAGGTATATCCAGACTGTTGGATTCCGAAAAGCGAGTGGTACGATGCTTGGCCTGATGGGGTAGTATATCTGAAAGATAGGCTGGAGCCATAGAATGAAGGGACCTAAAAGTGAGCGACAAAACCTTGAAGTCAATCCGTTGCTTGACTGGTAGCCAGTGCAGGTCGGCGAGAAGTGGAGTAATGTGGCAACTGCGACGCTCACGACAGACAAGCCTAGCTGCAGAGTTTTGCACCAGCTGCAATCGCCTGATCGCACATGCTGGTAGGCCAGTAAGCAGTGAGTTGCAGAAGTCGAGACGAGATGTCACGAATGCATGGACAAGCTTGGACGTGGTATCCTTATCTAAACAAGCTCTAATTTTAGCAATGTTATGAAGCTGAAAATAGGCAGATTTGACTGTGGAGCTGATGTGGTCGTCTAACGAGAGGTCGCTTTGGAATATGACACCTAGATTTCGAGCTGATTCAACTGGAGATATGCTGGCAGAGCCAATTTTGAAAGTCAGCCTTTCCAATTTCTGAATCACACTGGGTTTGCCCATAACTAGTAAGTTAGTTTTATCATCGTTTAGTTTTAGAAAATTTGCTGCCATCCATGTGCGGATGTCATCAATGCATGCAGCAAGTGAGTTGAGAGAATTTGAGGTGCTCGAAGGCTGGGAGGGATCAAAGCAAAGGTACAACTGAGTGTCATCCGCATAGAAGTGAAAGCCTAGATTGTGCTTGGCAATCACATCAGCAAGAGGGAGAGTATAAACCGTGAAAAGAACCGTACCTAGCACAGAGCCCTGAGGTACTCCATATTTTAGAGGTACTTCATATGATCTTTGTCCATTCACGTCAACACTCTGGAGTCTCCCACTGAGATAGGATCTGAACCACTGCAGGGCAGTGCCAGTGATGCCCAGGCGAGATGAGAGGCGCTCTAGAAGTACTTTGTGATCGATGGTATCAAAAGCTGCCGAAAGATCGAGCAAAACAAGAAGACATGCTTGGGGCTGCCATCTCCAAGTGCATTGAGTTGGCATTGTTTAAGCATCAGATAACTATGCATCTTTTCTGCTCTGCTTTCCTGCGTCACAGTGAACTTATCTTTTTTCCATAAGCTTTAAATGCTAACTGGTGTGTGATTCAGTGCATGTGTTACTGACCATGGTTGTTCCTAGTAACCAGCAGCCCTGAGTGTCGTTTTGGGTGCTTTTTGCGCTTGCTTAAGCGCTATTAAAAAGCATAGCTGAGATACAACAGTAGGGCTACAATGATTAGACAATCAAGAGACTCTGCCGTTTCCAATACCTCTTCAAACATGTTCTCAGTAATCTAAGCACAGGCAGGATAGCCACTTGCCTGCCGAAAGACCGGTTGGGTTGAGACCTGTCAATGGCCTGTCCGAGCAAGGAATCAGTGCACAGCCCAGGTGAGTCATTCTTGCATGCCTGATACTCCAATTGACCAATTGATTGTTGGTCGATGGAGGTATAAAAACTTACTTGATCCTGCCAGTCCTTAATGCCTAAGACCAGTTTACTAATACCACAGGGAATAAGAAGACGAGCAAGTCTTCCTGAGATGCCTCCTTTGCAGCAAATGTAGAGTGCCTAGAAAGAGACTGAGTTCTCCGAGGGCGCATTATCAAGTCTATTATTATTATTACCCATACAATATTTACGGACTCACCTTTAGCGTGGCCTGCCTCCAGTTCCTACACATTTGCACTTGGATTGCAGCAACTTTTTTTTCGAATTGAGTGATGATAAAACCACTTAACTGGTTAGGGACAAACCAAGTGTTACTGGGAAACTGGATAACCTAACACATAAAATGGGCTCGGCTAGCATATCTCCTGTAGCATCTGCACACAATCTGACTTTCCTGTTCCAAAGTGACCTTTCTATAAACGGCCACATCACCTCCTCGGTCCAGTCTGCCAACTTTTAGCTACATAACGCCACTAAATTCGGGCCAGCTTAGACAGGGATACCATATCCAAGTTAGTCAATTAATTTTTTTACACCTGTCCAGACTTGAGTAACTTAACTGCACAGCTTTCCGGCGGCTGCACTGAACTATTGGGGTGCTGCAATAGCCAGATTACGACTGCCCGGTCGCTATTCCTGGCTCCCGAAAGTTAGTGATTAGGAACTTGTTACGCCGTAATCCATGATAAGATGGCCTAGTCTACGCTTCGAGCCAGGCAGTTAAGTCGTCCTCTGATCGACGAACGAGACTCTGCTTGCTGTACGCCATCCACGCAATCCATTATTATTATATTATATGGCTGGCGTACAGATACCTGTGACTCTCCTCCTCCTCGGCTTTCGAATGCACTTTTCTACTCTATGATCACGGGAGTTTTTGTAATTACGGTACGCGAGCTCTCTATCTTCTCTGCCGTATTCCACTAGCGTTGGCGTGCGTGCGTGTGTGTGTTTGGTTGCAGCTCTTACTTCAGGCTTCGCTCAGCCTTCGCCCGTACTTCTCGCGCGGGTCAACTAGTCGACCGGCGGTAATGCGGTACTGGGTACTACTACTACTGCTACTGCTACTGCTACTGCTACTGCTACTGCTACTACTACTACTACTAATATTACGCACGGTACTAGTGGTACCGCCACGAGTTGTGCTTGCGGCCTAATTAATGCAGAAACCGCGATGGCTACGCTTGCGCTGCACACGCTAGGCAGGGAAGTGCGTGCATCATTTGTATAGCTCCATAACCCTGAGATAACTTAAATGTTCATGCAGGCGCTTCGCAGGTTTCGCCGCAGGGTTCCAACGCCAGAGGCGACCCCTTTACCACTGGGCCAAACCAGGATGGCACCGCCATTAAAAGCGGCCACAGCAACTGCACTTACTATGCTCGGGATCTCGGTCCGACGTCACCGACCTACAGAACGTGGCCGCGAAGCGAGCACCCTCTGCTGAATCACACCCTCCTATTGCAATTCTACCACGGTCAGAGCCGGGTGGTGCTCTGCCGACGCCTATAAAGCCCCCCGATACGGTCTGCCAGCAACGACATGGTCTGATTCAATACTAGGGTAGCGCGTGCGAGCCACACATTACAAAAGTGCGGGATCCACAAAGAACTCTTATATTAGGACGCCACACTCGCAAGCACTGCAATTGCATTTTTACAAGTCCCAAGCTTCCAATTCTGCGAGTAATCGGTTTCCCAATGGCCTTCCGTGTTTTATAACACGGTATCTCCTCGATATTCTCGAACGCTCCGTAAGCCTGCACACACATCTTTCGCAAGGTCTCGTGCACAACCGACGCTCCAAGCATACGCTCGCATCCTCTCACGATAGGAAATGAAACACTGCACACAAACAGCGGATCCACTCTGAAGCGTATCAAAGAGAACAGCGGAAATAGAGGCACTGGTTCAAAGTACATGACTAATGACCGCCCTCAAAATAATATAAATAGCGGTAATCCCAACCTTGGACTTTTCCGAATACTTCGTAGTCGACGGATACCAACCGAGAACCAGCCGCCGTCATGTTTGTCGGTGTTTCCGGAGGTGCTGGCGGTGTCAAGGACTGTGGCGCCATAATGACGCTTCTGTTATTGTAGGCTACCGCATGACTAGGATAAATTCAGAGCACCATCAAGTCGTGTGTCGTGATTTTGATGAGATTGCTGGATCTCCGGAATGGCGAGCTGCGGTGCATCAGACATAGAAGGCAGCAGCGACGATGGTCTTCAAGGCCCGAATGTATATAATCACCTTCTGCCTTACGCCCGTTCGCTTAATGCTGAAGCTGCCGTCTGCTGGAGCCGTATTAAAGAGCACCTGGCGAAAGCGGTGCTGTTGTCTGACATCAAGGATGGTGCTCTTTACTGGAGTCAGCAAGTATCAACGTACGTGCATCCGTTGCTTTCGCTGTTAACGGCGCAGGCAAATCGCCGGTAGATTGGCGAGTAGAGGTGGTGGCACCCGAATGTGGTTCCTCGGCTTTTCGGGGCAAACCTCGCCGCTGCTTACCTGTCTGTCTTTACGCGAAAAATTCCCGCCCTAACTCTTAAAAAAAAATCTTAGGGATTTTGTATGCGTGGTGGCACCTGCTGTGCATAGCAGTCACGGCAAGAGACAGGGAGCTTTTTCTGACTCCTCTCCTGGGAAGTGCCATAATCGTAATCGAACCAGCTGGCGGCCCAGCCGCTGCTTAGGCGTCTTATCAAAATATATACTCTTGGATTTCGATGTTAATTTAATTTCTTAAAAGTATAGTTTGCTTGTGTTTAGAAATTCGGTCAGTTTGCTCAGGCAGTGTTCTTTACTAAAGTCGCCTCTCAGTGCAGTCATCTCCAGCCCCCCCCCCCCGATGTTAGGGACTATTATTAGCATCATGCTGTTTCTGCTTGATGCCACGCTTTGAATACTATCCAAGCTCCTTTCGGCTTCTTGTGTGCTCGCACTTGCTTTTTCGTGTCGTGACATTGCTTAATAGAAGCACTGACCTTGGGCAATCAAGTGAGACAGGCTTTTTATGAGTCACTCATTTGTTGCCAGTAGTGCTTAAATTTGCACTTGGGTGGGATGGAGGCTAACCTTCTCAAATTGAATGATGATAGCACCAGCTCAGTAGTTATGGGCAAACCTAGTGTCACTCGGGAAATTTGAACACTTAACTCTTCTAAATGGGCTCTGCCGATACGGACACATGTAGCATCTGCAAGCATTCCCGTTCCAGATGTCCTGTTCCAAAACGATCTTTCACTAGGACGACCACATCAGCTCTATGTATAACTATGCCTTCGTTCAGCTATCTAACATTGCAAAAATATGGGCCTGCTTTAATAGGGATGCCATATCCAAGTTGGTCCATGCACATTTGTGACATTGCGTCTCGACTTGTGCAACTACCCGCCTTTCTTCCGGCCTATGGAATCAGGTGTTTACAGTTGGCACAAAACTCTGCAGCTAGACTTGTCTGTCGAGAACTGCTTCAGTACACGACGTCTCATCGACCTGCACTGGCTTCCCACCCAAGCAACTTATCGACTTAACCGTTTTGTCACCTGCGTTTAGGCCCCTTCATTCTCTTGCACTTGTGATTACATTATTTTCCATGCTTCAGCCTATTCTGAGGTTTCCTTTCCAGCCATCCTTTCCTGCTTCTTCCTTTGCCTTCCACTTCACCGTCTTCGTGACTCTCACTGTCTCATTCTTTTGAGACAAGAGCTCATTGCCCGTGGACTTGCTTTTCTTGAGTCATAGTAAAAGTATTGTCACGGAAGACCATGCTGCGCCATCTTGCCATGTGACAGAAGGATGCCATCTTGCTCCGTGATGGAAGGACTTTCTCACTTCAATTAGTAGAGATGAGGTCTGCTGCCATTTGCATTTGGATTGCTGCTTTGGCTTTGAGCTGGCTGTTGAATTCTGTCATGCATAACACAGCTTAGTCGTAATGGCTTTTTGGCGTTACAGACGAAAATTCGTGCTGCCTAAATTAAAATTCATGTAATGTTATGTATCTCCCATCTGTAACTTTGAAAGGCCACAAAGACTATATGGGTGTTACGCAGATGTCTGTGTAGAGCCCGTAAACTCTAAGTGGCTTTCGGTACCCATTCAGTGGCCAACAGACTTCATCTCACGCAGCAAAGAGAAAATGAGAAGCACAGTCTGTAGAGCAGTTGAGGTAGTGAGTAGCATGGATGTAGCAGCTTAAGACTGCTGGAAAGGATGTGCCATAGTGGGTAGCAGGAGAATAGTTGTCGTTACCTAAGACTTGTGAGAGTAAGTTCCACAGTCTAGGACCTGCAGAGCTAAAGCTTCTGTCGCCAACGGTACTTAAGTAGTGGAATGGAACAGCTAATTTATTGTCCATGCAGGACCTGGGGGCACGAGGAAGCTGAAACTGGTGCAGCAGTTCAGCTAGATATGGTGGAGCCAAGCCCAGGCAGGCCTTGTGGGTCAGCGTAAGAACTTTGCTCCGTATCCGTTGATCAATCGGCAGCCGTCCTAGCTCTTTTAGCAAAAGAGGCACACGGTCAAACCTCTGGGATTTGTAAACTAGGCTTGCTTCCTTATTCATTGCCAGCTTCAGTGGCCAAGTTGCTTTTTTCGGTAGCCCCGCAAAAAGGGAATTGCAATTTTAATGGAATAATACTAGAAAAATATGTGTAAAGCACCCCGAGAGAACTGTACCACTTTAAGACAATGGATGTATGCTGGAAAAACAAGCATGTCGATTAATTAGTGGTAATTGTCGTATTACATATTGCAATTTTATATTACATTTATTTTACAATTTTACATTACGTCCTTGCAATTTTAGATGGCATGAATATGCAAAGATAAATCTGCCTTAAGTAGTAATAAATTAGTAAATAAATAATAAATAATTAAGTAGTGATAATAATAATAGTTCATTTGTGTAGTGCTCAAGAGAACTAAATCTGCTTAACTAAATTTCACTAAGTCACTTTAAATTTATTGGAAAGCGAACTTGTCAACTGGCTAGTAATAACATGCCCAGTGTCAGCAAGCATAAGCACACAAAGGACAATACACAAGGACGCAGCAAATGCTGTGAGGAACAGGTGAGGGTTTGGCTTTTTTCAATGTTGCCCAGTTATTGGATGTCACTGATGTTATTTGCTAGTGAATTCCAAGATCTTTTGCAAGACACTGTCTTGAACAAGATTTGAGGTTGTTCAGATGCTCGCTAAATGTTTTGATTCAACAGAGCATGTGGTGCAATGGCAGGCCTGAAGTGAAACTAATTCAGGTAGGTAGGCCAGAGAAAGAGAATTTAGAGACCTAAAAATGAATGACAGAACCTAGAAGTGGATACACTGCTTGATAAGGAGAGAGTAAGTGCATGTCGGTGAGTAGCAGCGTAAGTTGGCAGTTACTGCGTTTACGTTGGCCGACAAGTCGAGCTAAAAAGATTTTCACCCAATGTAAGCACTTATTGCTCCCCTATTTTTCTTCAACTACGTAAATCGTGCATGGAATTCGTTCTTTTACCACCGTTCACGGTAGGCATAGTGGTTTCACGAGTGAACCCAATATGCAATTATAAACATGGACATTCGTTCGTGCTGTACACAGGGACTACGCTCGAGCACGTAATCGGACATATACAGGTGGGGTTTAAAAGCCCTGAGTGCTGAATGTCAAAAGAAGTGTAGTCGCAATAGCTAAATCGGTAGATCACTTGACCGGTAATCCAGAGGGGAAATTGTATCCCCCCTGTCGAAAAAGTCTTTTTCGGTGCCAGTCGTATGGCAGATGACTTTTGATTGTACTATATCTCAAATTAGTTTGAAGAGGCAGGAAGACGTGCAAGTGGCGGTGAACTACACAGTTCTGGACAGGTGTCACAAATACGTGGACTTGCATGGTTGAGGTATCGACTTATATAATTTTGATGGGAGTGATCAGTCCGTCGTGTAACCAAAAGTCGCCGATGTCACGCTCACAGTGTACCCTTTATGATATTTATAGTACTGCTACGACAATACAGCTATGATTAGTGTTATATCACAAACGGGAGATATTGAACTAATTTTCAAATTCGCTATACGAGTGCACCATGCACTCGCATAGCTGAAATTGAACATTGAATTATGCATTCAATTATGATATGCTGATGGGTGTGCTTTTGATCAGTGAATTATTTATTATGCATTTAAAAAATGCTGTGGATATTTTCTCGCAGTGGAGCAGATTAAATGAAGCACCTGGTCGGTACAGTCAGTCTTAGCCACGGTCGTTGAGTCATTGCACATGAGCCTTTGCGAAACTGTTCTCTCATTTTGATTGGTTTTGGATTTTCAAATTGAATTTCTAGCGACGTTTTGCAGGTAGATTGTGCTTTCTCCATATATTTGAACGGGGGGGGGGGGCCGGATGGCTGGCCGAGGTCATTAGGCCGGTCTAAACTTGGCTGTGTTTAAACTCGGCTTGCCTGGCTCTTTGCTTAAATCGGCAAAGGAAGTCCGAGCTAGTAAGCTACTTACTCAATGCTAGTGTTTGGCTACGCATTAGTTGATGTTGATTGTAGTTGACAGTATAATTTTGCTTGCGAGTCTGTGAGTGAGTCCATTATATCGATAGTTGACACGCTTTTTCAATTGATTTTTTTCAGTGATGTTTTGCATTTGCACGTTAAACTTATCTAAGCAAGCCTGAAGTTTCCCACTTTTTATGGTCTTATAGACTACGCATGTAATAACCAACCTAATGTACCTGCAATTTTTTCCAGTTGAGACTATACTCACTGGTTGTCGTCCTTGATCTTGCCACCACTGGGCATTCATCGTAGCTGTATCCAGTTAGTATTTACCGCGATTCGAACTAGCAGATACCAAATTTAATGGACAATCGGGCCGAGTTCATAACTTTGGCTAATTATTCACTGCAATTTTAGTGCATGTGTTCATTATCACTAGTACAGTACCGGGCGATGCTGAGAAACTATCTTTTGCTAATTGAATCTCAACAGTAATGCATTGCATTAATGTGCTTGGCGAAACAGTAGGCACATTGCCCGCACATAAAACAACCTACTTAACCTTCGATAAGTAGTCTGATAAGGAATATAAGTTCAGTATTGTTATAGCTTGGGTTAACCTTACCAACCTGTACATCTATTGCTTAGTGGTGAATTAATGCCCTGCGCAAAATGCTGTGCACGGTTCAAATGTATCTGCTGTTCGACGTCTGTATTGCAAGGGATAGTTTAGTAGTGCTGTTGTGTTATTTTTTGCATGTTTGCATGTTACATTTTTGCATTTTTGCAACATGTTTGTTTTGAAGGTGTTCGTTTAGTAGCCACGAACGTTTGCTCAGAATGGGCGAACTGTGTCAGGCTCCAGTCGGCTATAGAGGGCTTTAGAACAGCCAAGTTGGAGTGTTGCACTAATTTACCACTGTGACAGTGAACAGAGACAGCCTGGGCTGCCATCAGCCGGATGTTTGTGTGGAGAGAGGCTTGTCTTTTCTGGTGACATGACTGGGATGTCTGTTCATTCGGTGGCCAGTAGACCATTGAAAACTGGCCGTGCCATTGCATGCAGTAGGCATTCTATTGGGTACGGAAGCATACCTTTTCTTCCTGCACGAAGACGTGTACACTAATGGTTGGTCGTGTTCTGTGCGTGCGTGTTATAGTGCATTTTGAAAAATAGAATGCACTGGCCAAAGATGTAGCAAAGGGGCTGCCCAGCTACTGCAGCCAAGTGGGCGCTTGCCTGCAATGATTGGTTGGCTCAGACAAGGTTCAGCACCCTCTTATCGTGGAGGGTGCAGATCCTCTTTATGCATCCTTGGCTATGCCCCTGGTTCTGATCGCTGGCCTGTATCTATCTAGCTTGCTGCTGTAGTCTCGGCTTGCTGTTATAGTGGACTCATCAGTTGGTTGGCAGCTTGTACCCAGTATATTTCCAATAGCCCAACGTGCATGTTAAACCGAGCGATTCATTTTACTCGTGGAAGCACAGACTGAACGTCGTCTCTACTAGTCCATTGCCCCACCACATTTGTTCACAGGATAGCTGCCGTGCAGATCGGTCTGCTTGCATGTGCTCTTAACTCTTTTCTCTGGCTTACATGTCAGCGTGACCATTTTTCTTGTAGATTCTTGAAGCTTTATGGCTACTGCTTCTCGAAGACAGATCATATTCACGTAATACAGTTGCATTATGAGCTGATAACAATACCTGACCTTGAGCTGTTCTTGGTGCAGAAGTTTGGTGAAACTTTGCTTGCACTCCTCAGGTAATGCGAAATATTTTAGGTCTAACCTGTATATTCTTCTTTATTAGATTAATGCCGTACATTGGTCATATTTTGCATACATCGGTCATATTTTTCCATGCATCGGTCATATTCTTCCATGCATCGGTCATATTTTGCCATACATCGGTCATATTTTGGCGTTCTGTTAGCTATTGTTGATGCATCATCTACTATTTAGTATAACGTTTCAGGAAGACCAAAGTGCTCTCTCGAGATGACTTGATCCTGCCTTGGAGGCCACTTTATCAGCTCTTTATGAGTACAGCCTATTCTAAGCGAGAGCGCATTGGATTACAGTCAATGCCAAAGTGAGTTTTCTCACATCTAGCATGCCCCTTTTGTCTTGGTCACTGCTTGGAAGTACATGTTGTTCTTGTTGTTTCTTGTAGGACCCTCTTCGTGAACCACATAGTGCATGCTTGCCGCATGTAAGTGTCAGCGATTGCAGCGCGCGCTCATGCCTGTGTGCCTTGATAGTGTTGGCTTGAAGTCGGTGATATTGGTTGCCTGCATAGTTGCAGGATATTATTGGCTCGCAATCGGTGATATTGGTTGCCATCATAGTATTGTACGGCTTCAACCCTACATTAGGGCAGAGCACAACTTGGCCTGCGCATGTCCGTGCACCTTTGCAGGAGACGACACACTTGTTATCCTCAATTGCTTACTATCCCATAATCCGAGTAAATACTGAGGGTTATAAGAACAGCAATAATAGCGAGACATGTGTATAGCGCTGTAGGAGAACCAAATCTCTTTCTGGGCACTTGGCATGTGTGGGAGTGTGGGCAAGCTGCTGCCGCCGTCCGCGACCTGGGACTTGCACTGTGAGCACCTTCTTGCTGAATGAGCATCGCCCTCCGGCAGTAAAAATAATCGGCACCGAAGCACCATCGGCTGCCAGACGAATGAATTCGATTGCTTGCCTGGCTGCTTAGTACGCCAGGCAGTAATGTGTTCGTGTGCTCAGAGCGATGCCTTACCTGACAAAGACTGTCGCTGTCAGACAGCGTGGGATGGCCTCGGAATGTTTGCCGAGCGATGGATCGTCAAGTATTGCTAGCTTGTGAACAAAAGCTTGTTACTGCGTTGGCTGCTTTCTTTCCCCGCAGCTCTTCACCGCTTCACTGTGCGCTCACAGGCGTAGCACTGTAGCGCTGGAACAGGCCTGGCTGGCATTTCCCCAGGTCGGCAGAGAGGCATGCTCTGCAGCATTGCATGCCTCTCTTGTCGGAGCAGCTTTCAGTGCAGCCCGTTTTTGCCGAGTCTGGGGTTTAGCTACGGTGCTTGCTTGAGGCATCGTGGAAAGGTTCTTTTGCTGAAGTAGAAGTAGGCAAGTGATAGGTTCAGAGAGAGAAGTGCGAGGCTCTGAAGCTTGTGAATAGCACTGACTGGACCTGAGCAGAAAGCCACATTGCCAGTCATCTTCCTGCAGCAGAGCAGGCTGCTAGTCGAGCGAGTGGAGGACATTGTTGTCAGCTGACCGCCTGTCTGCCTGCTGGCTGGCTCTCAAAGCATTATGCACCAAAATTGAGAGGAAGCTTCACTACACGGTCAATTATTGTTTTGTTTCGGTTTGCATTCCAGAAGCGTCGAGAAAACCCAACTCATCTATGTTAAGCATCACTGCAATGCACGTTAGCTTCTTTCCTTTCATGTTGCCCGTGCATGCTTTTTCAGCTGCTTTGTGTGCTCGCTCTCTGTGTCACTGCCTTTAGGCGCGTATTGCTGTTCTGGTTCGATGCCGCCCGCGGTGAGCTCATGCTGATACTGTTGCAGTTACTTTGCCAATGAGGCTACACAGGAAATGCTTGACGAGTGGTGGCCGTGGGTTTCGCCGCTCGGCACCGATGTCGGGCGTGCGATGCGCTTGTTCGACTGCTTCCTGCCGACGATTATCTTGCCATCTCATCATCACATGGGATTCAAGTAATGATACTGAGGCAGCGGCTGTACTGCGTCCAGTGTCCGTGCTACAATTCGGCATTTGATCTCTTTGAGCATCACCGTGCTTCGTCTTCTTTCTGTCAAACTGGAGCAGCAGTGTATGCCGTCCCGAATTTGTTTGTATCTATTTTCTTGGGTTCTTTGCTGCATTAGTGAACCGTTATTGCGATGCAGAGCCCAGCAAAGCAAGCAGAGCCCAGCAAAGTGTTCCACGTGTAGTCAGCTGTGTGCGCACTAGCATCATTTTTAATTGGCCACCGGCTTGCCCCTTTTTCGCCGTTGGAAAGTGAAGTGCGCTGCTTAGATGATTTGGCTTTAGAAGGTGTTATCCGTCGGTCAGTGATTCCTTACTGCCTAGTTTGGTGTCGGCGCTGAGTTGCCGTGAGTAATGACTTATGCAGCATTTGAGGTTATGGCTTGTGATGCCAGTTCAGTGGAGCCACTTGGTTGGTACGTATAGTTGTAATAATAATGTCTGTTGTATAGCACCCTCAGAGAACCAAATCTCTGTCCATGCAGCTCACTGCAAGAGAGGCTACAGCCAAGACTAAATGGCAAGCAACGTATATCATGCTTAGTCGACCATCCAATAGCATACCAGTATCATGTTTAGACAAGCTCAGCGTGTTAATTAAAATCTAGGTTTAATAAGCACTCAGCAGTTATAGTGTAGCTAGCTCATCGATACCTGTTTTGTAATTATGGATTGGGTTTTCCCCTATTTTCGTGTAGCTCCATCGGATGCACATCGGTGCAGACCACCATGCTCGTGCACACTGTATAGGTCAACTTTGCGTTGGCGATTCTGTGCTGCATTGCTGAACTTGCCACTGAAGAATGGCATGGCATGTCCTTTAATAATTATTTTTGCAGTTTTATCGCATGACAGAAGCTGAATTCTTGTTTAAAAGTACAGACTGGTGTATAGAATGTGTTGGTCTGCTAGAATGAAAGTGTCCAGTGAGAGTGTCCAGACAGGCAGAGTTTGCCTCTCGTGGTTGGCAAGGTGCATGGGTTGTATGTTCTCTCTGACCTACCAAGCACTTAAATACACCCTTGTCTAAATAAATTCGGCTGTCTTCATGCATTTGTATTTTCAACCTGCATGATTTCCCTTTGCTGAAAGATTCGACTTACCGTGAACCGGTGTAGGAATTTATTGATTTGACTTTGATGAGTACCCTCACACCTGACCCCCCCCCCTACTTTGTTCAGGTGATACGGTCCTCGTTCACTTGGAAGTTTGATCAGATCTCTCGCCCACCAGGCCTTGACTGGTCTTCATGCAGTATCCTATCTAGATTAGGCTAGTCTGCTTGTTCCCTATGAGAAATGCAGGTAAATGCCACTCTACTTTTGACGACAGGTTAAATACCTGCTTGCTGACTGATAGTATAGGATCGCTCAGATTGTTGACAATCTTCTAGTATCATGATAATACAAATGTCTTTTCACATTTGGAAACAAAACGATGCTATCAGGTGCAAATAATCTTGTGATGGTACTTTTAGTTATAACTTGTCTTATATTAAGCAGTTTTTTCACATCACTGCTTGATTTGCCTGGTAGTGTAGGCTTTTGAGGGTCATTGTGACTTCTCACCATCATTAACTTTACTGAGTCCTTGCATTTAAATTATAGTGGGTAGGAGTTGGTGACAGGTACTGCGCAAAATTTCCTCCTTAAGCACTTGTTTTCTCATTTGACTGTCTGTCTTAGGCATAAGTTGGCCTTGAGGTGACATGAATGCATATTATTGATGGTTTTATGAATTGGTGCACTGGGGGAGCGCGAGATTTTATCGCTGAGGCATATTTTGGTACCTAAAAAGTCTAGAGAAGTCCAGAAGATTCTGTTTGTGGTTCTAATACAACCCGCAAAGCCTAATCTTGTTTGCTCTGTGCTATTAAATTTCGCACTGGGGAAATGTTTAGCTACAATGAGAAGCTTACTTCATCTTGATTTTCGTGGTTTCTTACTGGCTATCCAAACGTCTCGTGATTTTTTCTGTGCATGCTTATGTACGGGAGGTAATTTGTGCACTTCCTGACCACACCACTTGCTTGAAACTTATCATCCAGTGCTCTCCCACCACGGGAAAGACGAAGGAACAAAATGGAGAAATGTATGTATAATAATTTTTAAGAATTAATAATAATTATTACTAATTATAAACCAAGCAGCAAAAAGCTTCTTGCATGCGGATATGCTTGTGGCTGCTGTATCTGTGGTACGATTTTTCCTAAAAGTAGTTTTACTTGTAGCTGGCTATCTGTCTAAAAGTGATCTTTACTTGTTGCAGGTTGTGGCTTAAAGACTTGATGAAATGGTATGAAAGTAGTGATGGATCGCCTTATATGGAGAGGGTATGCTATGATGCAAATGCTTGATGAATAAAAGACATTTGCTCTTGTAATTGTAATGATAATGGAATTTACCTGGTTTCTAGTATGTCATCAGTTTAATTTCTAAACTGGCAGCGAGCAACATTGGATATGTCGACTGGGAGCCATATGCATGCGTGGTGAGTGAGCCTAACTTGTGCTTTGCATCGATTTGAGGCATGTGTGCTATTCCTTACGTGTTGATTACTCTCTATTTCTCAGATATTTGCAAGGACACTCAAGAGTTCTTCGTTGCAAGTTGGGCCTGCCTATTTACATAGACAGACTGTCCCTCCAGCCTATGAAAGCAAGACGACAAGTCAGTTGATAGTTTCGATGATTGATAAAAAAAACAGTGTCATGCAACTTCTCGAGAAGCTTGTCAAGGCACTTGAGTCGTATTTTCATCCGTCAAACAACGGCACATGGACGGTAAGCCAGCAACTAGTTAATGACTTGCTTGGCGATTCTGCCGTGCTTATATCAGCTGTGAACTGGTGTGTGGCAAGTATGTTGAGTCGTATTTTTGCCATCGGTCAGCTGGGCTGTATCAAATATGCATATCAGCTTACAATTAATTATTGCTTTTTATGTGCAGAAAGGCTTGCACTCTTTTCTCGTGGACCTGGTCGATGCGTTTGTTAAAAGAGTGTTCAGGTAAGAAATGCCTTTGGATGGCAAGCAGTGCATCTGCTTTTGTGAGGACTGCATAATGTCTGTTTAAACATAGCTATGGGAAGCATCTTAAATGTAGCACTGTGACTAAGTAGTTTATTAGCCCGTGATTATTGTGTGCCTTTTTATTATATGGAATGTAATGTAATGTATCTCCGTCAGTAACTCCACAAAGTCATAAAGACTATGTGGGCGTTACGCAGGAGAGTTTTGTATAGCGCACTCACAGCCTAAGCGGCTTTCGGTACGCATTCGGTAGCCAACAGACTTCGTTTCACGCAACAAAGAGAAAGTGGGAAGCGTAGCAGAGTTAGGAGAGCAGTTGAGGTAGTGAGTAGCATAGAAGTAGCAGTTCAGGACAGCTGAAAAAGATGTGCCATAGTCGGCAGTTGGAGAGTAGATGTCGTTGCGTAAGAATTGTGGAAGTGAGTTCCACAGCCTAGGACCTGCAGAGCTAAAGCTTCTGTCGCCAACTGTCTTTAAGCGGAGGAATGGGACAGCTAATTTATTGTCCACACAGGACCTGAGGGCACGAACAGGCTGAAACTGATGTAGCAGTTCAGCTAGGTACGAAGGAGCCAAGCCGTGGCGGGCCTTGTGGCTCAGCCTAAGAACTTTGCTCCGTATCCTTTGCTCAACCGGCAGCCATCCTAGCTCTTCCAGCAAATGTGACACGTGCTCAATGAAAGCCTCAGTTTACTTTGGGGTGGCAAAGGAACTCCCTCCGTAGAGCTGCCTTTACAATCTCCTATTCTGTATCGAAATGACTCATCCTGTGTAGCTACATTTCGATTGACATCTTTGCTGCCGATTTTTAGCTGACTCCCTCTTACCCACAACGGCATCATGGGAGGGTTACTTTGTATTATATACCAAAGAGGAGATAACTTGAAATGGCCCTCATCAAGCCGACTCCCCCCCCCCCCGAATCCAGGTTGCGGCTGCAGTAATAATGTCCGACAAAGTTGGAGCAGTGAAGGGCCTGAACTGAAGCTAGTCAGAATAAAGCTTATAGTCGTATAGTCAGAATGAAGCTCAAGCCCATCTGCAGTAGTCCAGTCAGCTGCTACTTTGTTGTACAGGGTTAACACCAAGTAGAGGTCAGTTGAACAGCCTTATTTGTATAGCAGCAGAAAAGACTTAGTGGCAATCAGTGAACTCACCCCCTACCCCTAATGGATTGCCTGCTTCAGGTCTCGAACTCATGACCTAGGTCTTGTAATGTGTGCACCTTACCCCTAGGCTGAGACCCCTCCCTGCATGTCCCGGGCAGCGATGTTGAATGTTCGTCTCGCTCTTTCCTACACCTGACTGTGAAGTAGAAACAAGCTCAGCTTCCTTCTGCAGTCATCTATGTGGAAGAAAGCCCTAGTGACACAGAGTAGGAATATTTTTGGTTGTATTTTGAGAGTGTAGCTATGTAAACTCGGATCAGCTTCAGATGGACATGTGGCTGTAAACACAGCTATACTTAGATATCAGATTGTGAAAGACGTGTGACTGGATATCTGGGAGATAGATAGATAGTAATAGTACATGCCAATCGGTTAGTCATGATAGCAGTTAGGTCTTCTATTACTTTATCACGGCATTTGAAGCTCGTAACATTCCTGGATTCTTTCTGCATGCTGTAGTGACTGCTGCTACCTTTATGTCATAATGGATATGTTCGTAAGGCGGTTGCTTTTCACGACCTCAGTCCCGAGGTCGTGGGTCCGAATCCTGTGGTAGGCGATCCTTTATTGCCGCTGTAAGCGGTGGTGATAGCTGTAAAGGCTCTGTCGCTATACAAAGAGGCTCTTGAATCAGCTAGTATTTTTTATTACTCCCAGAGGGTTTCAAATTTTTTTTATGTCAGTAAAACTGCTAACTGATATTTGCTGTCTTTGCTTGGGTCTTCTTTTTTAAGTGTGATAAAAAGTTTGAGGTGCTGAGGAGACAAGTCATCTCGTATACCATTTCATATGTATGTGAAAGCAATTTCTCATGGTTAAAACTTTTGAAACATCTTCAGTGGAAGTCGAAGACACGCGAGCTTACGAAGCAGCTGATTGTCTCTGCTGCTTGCATGACTACTTATTAGTCAACTGCATGGGACCAATCACAATGCTTATGCGCTTTTGTATCAGCAGTCTAACTTCAATCACCGATGATGCTGCATGTGGCTTAAGGAACCAGTTTTGAGTATTCATTCCTCGCACATTTTTGTTACTTTGCAGTGAGCGCTACAGAAAACCTGTGTGGTTCGTCTTCATTCCTGACGATGCCAAGTTGGAAGATGACCAGATAATAAGTTTTGTAAACATCGTTAAACCAGTGGCCTTTCTAGGAATGTTTTGCAAGCAGGAATCGGTGACATCTCTACATGCACTGAATGGTCTAGCATGCCTGCGACCAGAACTCGTCATTCCTGAGCTCGTAGATAGGTATGATATGTTATTGTAGGTGATGTAAGGGCTGTGCTTCCTGTACATTATGCCATAATTTGTGGTTTTGGTCTTTACACAGCCGGTGATGATGTAGCATTTATTGGCGACAGAAGCTTTAGCTCTGCAGGTCCTAGACTGTGGAACTCGCTTCCACAATTCTTACGCAACGACATCTACTCTCCAACTGCCGACTATGGCACATCTTTTTCAGCGGTCCTGAACTGCTACTTCTATGCTACTCACTACCTCAACTGCTCTCCTAACTCTGCTATGCTTCCCACTTTCTCTTTGTTGCGTGAGACGAAGTCTGTTGGCTACCGAATGCGTACCGAAAGCCGCTTAGGCTGTGAGTGCGCTATACAAAACTCTCCTGCGTAACGCCCACATGGTCTTTATGACTTTGTGGAGTTACTGACGGAGATACATTACATATTTGGGAATATGATTACTTCTGTGGTACATGTTGAACCAGCAAATTTACACGGATTTTCCCCAAGACCGACGGTAAAAGACCCACTTGAAAGTTCTATTACCAATTGCAAATAACTTGTCTAAGACTAATAGACTAGGACTAAGACTTGTCTAAGATTGCATTGGTCTTTTGCTAACATTGCATGCAATGTTGCCCAAAAATCAACACCAGTCTTAAACGGCAAACTTGGTCTCGATGGCTCTTATTCTGGAAGACCTCATATCGAAGTTCCTCTCCCCATTTAAGAAGTCCGACAGCCCTCCGTATGTCATACTCATTGTTTTCCTTCTTAGAACACTAGATTTGGTGCTGCTCTGCATAGTTAACATAATAGAGACACGTATGTCCTTAGCCTCAGGTCTTGTCTGTGCCTTCTTGAAAGGGCCTGTTGTGACGCCACTCATTAAGAAGTCGACGCTAGAGCAATAGAACTCAAGCAACTTCTGCCTAGTCTCGCTGTTGCTGTAACTCTCGACCACACTGTAAGGAGTAATGTTAGACCAACTAAACTCATACAACCAAACCTTTAGACCTTGCAAGTAAGTTTCTGTCACGTTTTAGAGCAAATCACCTAAAGAGTCAGCACTGCTGTGAATATCTAACCACCCTGCCTTCTCAGAATAGCTGATTTATGTAGTCTCGCTGCTTTTTCTGCTTGATCTCTTGGTAGTGTTGGATGTTATTCATCAAAACTCCCTCTCGAGCACGCGGGACATCTCTTTCACTAGACTACAATAGCTTAGGCTATGTCACAGTGGGAGATTTCTGAGCATGGATATACTCTCCCTCTGCTGTGATCTTCGAGCACAGTCTAGGCCTCCATTTCTTTGCAGATGACATTTAGCTGTACCCGTGCTTTGATTCTTCCCTACCTTCCAGCACATTGAATTACTTCAGCTCTCGTGCAGCATGTATTGCTGACATTTGCACACATGGCAGCAGACTTTCTCTGGTCGAATGACGATACATCTAACTCACCAGCATTGGCAAACCAAGTGTTTCTCAGAAATCCTAAAGCCTTACCATCAAGAAAGTGCTCTGTCATTGTATATCTCCTGTATTATCTGCACTCAATACCTTGACAGTGCTGCAGTTGCTGGCAGTCGAACTGCCTGTGCACTTGCATGCTCTGACACCTGTTTCTGTGCAGTGTATGCTAGAAAACTTTTGGTAGTCTGTGATTTGATCATGCTCCCATTACAGCATAGGTAAAGTGCCTTGAAAGAGATTAAGTTCTTTGAGGGTGCTATACAAATATATTATTATTATAGCCTGGAACTCAATACCGACAGATGGCATAGCATCCCTCGACTTGAAATTTAAAAGAAACTAAACATTCATCTGTATATGCTCCGCTCAAAATGAGTTCATAATAGTAATAATGCACTTGATAAAGTGCCCTCAGAGAACTGGATCTCTTTCTAGGCGCTTTATGTTTGCTTTCTTCTTTTTTGTGCTCAAGCATGCTGAAATTGTGGCTGATACCAGTAATCATTTGGCATCACCTTTCCAGCATGTTACAAAAATGAGTAGCAGCAAAAGAGCCTTAACGGCTAGCACTACACTGCATCAGGTTGCATGCTGACCCTGTGCATGTCACCCCTAACCATATTATTCATTTCGTTTGTTTTTTTCAAGCATGATTTTACTTACCATTCAATGGCATTTCACTTTACAGCAAATGTAAAGCGCCTAGAGAGAGATTAAGTTCTCTGAGGGCGCTTTATCAAGTGAATTATTATTATTATTATTACACTTGCAGTGCAGACCCTGGGGTTAAATAAAGCTTCAAGACATTTACTTCTCTTAGGATGCTGTACGGGTTTATTATTATTATTGTTATTATTATTATTATAGTCGCAGAGCTGTAGCCAACTGCCTGAAGCTACTAAGCAAGGTGTGAGCAATGGCATGCAGTATTATTGGTTATTTGTGTTCACTTGTGTATTCACAATGCAATTACTACCTGTGTGTGCTTTCAATATTCTATGCCCCATCGGTCTACTAGTGCAATAACAATTCCATGTTTATTTAACTCAGCTGCAACTCAGGAACTTGGAGCTAATGAAAGTGCAAGCTTCGTTAATTAACACTATATCTCAAGGTTGGCATCCTTGAATGACCATATGTATGTATATTGGGTTGTCGCCCATGAGGTGATTGCACTTTATGACCCAGATCATGGGTTCGAGTCGATTATTTATTTTCTGCTGCAAACGAAGTCAAAGCCGCAAAGGCTGTCATGCTGCGGTATATAAGGCTGTTGACTCAGCCGACCTTTCCTGTTTTGTTTTAGTTTGTAGTGGTTTACATATTAAATGTGAGTACCTTTATTATAGATTTAGTCGGTAAGGCAAGCAATGAATTAAGATTTGGGACTTTTCCAGACTAATTCTCACCGGTTCTTGTCTGCATGCCTCCGTCTGGCAATACCCTCTAAATTGGATGGTTGTACCAATTTTCTTCATTTGCATGTGCTAACTGGTTGCATGCGCGAGTCCAAATACTGCATATGCATTGCTCGGCGATGATTTGGCTCTTGTGGACCCCATCTCTCTTTTTGCCTTACGTGATAGTAGTTATTCTTATCGGAATGCTGCAGATTTCTAGAAGATAGCTTTATCAAGTGCATTATTATTATTATTGTTATTATTATTATTATAGTGTCTTCAGTGATCTCCTCATTGGTCTCCTCATTGGAGTCTATTACTGTGTCTGTCCTCATCGAAACGTGGTGCATGCACACATCTAGCTGTATGCACGAAGAAAGAAAATGGAAGATTTGTCCCCCAATAGATTGTCCCAGACAGATGGCTCATGCTTGCTTCAGATCTTGCTGAAGACGAGGTCCAGGAAGTAGCTTTTTGGCATGGCAGGCTACAGTCGTTAGGGTTATGCTAGCAGTAGAGCACTCGTGGCCACATGCCACCGTTATGCCTGCTCAATTTGAATGGCACCTGGACATTTCTTGCACCTGGCTGTGTTAGTGTGTGTGTGTGTGTGTGTGTGTGTGTGTGTGTGTGTGTGTGTGTGTGTGTGTGTGTGTGTGTGTGTGCTTGTGAATGTGATGTTGCTTCCATTTAAACCTTGGGAAAATGAATTATCCCGCCTGTTCAAAAGATACAGATTTGTAGTCCCACTGGGATCCACAGCCATACTCTCTGGCCACAAGCTTTCTGACGACCCAATTTGCTTCTGTTTGGGTGGCGGAAATGCAACACAAATCTTAGGTTGTTGATGTATGCAGCCACTATGGGCTGTAAATGGGTCTTGGAGTTACGTCAGTGATAAGAATGGAAGTGGACCGTGTGTCTTGCAAGGCCATCTCAAGTACAGGCCGATTGCTGGCCGTTGCATTTCTGTCAGTGTGGCCCAGCTTTTGGCTATGGTATCTTGAGAACCGAGCATGCATACGATGGAGATGCATAGATATCGAATGCTCTCGCTTCTGCTCTTCAAGGCATAAATCTATAAACTGTAGGTGCACCTAAGTTCCAAGCGCTGAACTCAGTTGCTGTGAGGCCATTTGATTTCTTTCACTGCAGGCTCTACCAGTCGTTGGAGACTCTCACCGAACCTCACCGACTGCATGCTACACTCTTAACGACTATGGCCGTGGCTCGGCCTATGGTGCAAGGAGGGCAAGGATTTCCAACAGGCAGACTTCACGTTCTTCCTATACTCAACCTAGTCTTGCCTGGCATCGACGCGAATGACCACTTCAAGACCATGGTATCCTGGCTTTCAGCAGTGTGCCAGTTGCTTTGTATAGGCTCAGCATATTTGTCTTATGCCTGACGTGTTTGCTTTAAATCATGTACCAAGTGTCTGCGATGATGAAATATGACGTATAGTGTGAAGCCACTCAGTAGCTAAATGCTCAAAGCTTGTGAAAAAGCTTGAAAGGCTTGCCAGTTCTTTCATTGTCAAAGAGTACGGTTGTGTGATTTCTTTTAGTTTCTATTAATGTCGGCTATAACTTGAATCGTTTAATGTCTTTTTTGCCTGTAACAGCACTCTAGTTTAATTGGAACCTTGTCTGTTGGCGAGAATATGTCTCGACCAACTGTCGCAATGTTCAACTTCCATCATCACTGCGGGATTTGCATAAAACGTTAGCCTGGCAATTTGTTGGAAGCTCAGCGTAGCGAAAAAGCAAAGAGAAATACCACGTGATACCGTATCTGGCTGTGAAAGCAGCAGATCGGTGGATGAGCTTGAAAGACACAAATTGAATCTGTGCTACCTTGTCAGCAGAGCTATTGTGAACGCCAACTTGCTCGATGTTCTCTGGAAGGCTTAGTTGCCCCTGACCTCACCCTGGCACCATCTTTTGCTTAGGTGAACTGGATGGGATAAGTAATACTCGCGTGGCGATGTATTTATGGGTACTTAAGTAACCCCACAGACGAGAATTCCTGTCAGGTTTTGAGAAAAAAAACGCAAATATGCAAATACCAATGCACATTCATTATAAATTAAAATGATCAGGCTAAGATAAATACCTCCATAAATAAAAATGCTCACGAAGACTTGAAACTGTTCACGTGACACTGAAGAAACTGAAGATCTTTTGGATATTGCCAGAGGCATTGTCATTATCGTGTAAATTGTTTGTCAAGGGTAGAACCTTGACCTCACTTATCCAAGGTTGACTGGGTCGGTGCCTGGGGTGGAAAAGGAGCTGAAGTCCGATGCATCCATCCCTCTGTTACACTCAGGTTGATTGCAAATTAAAGCACGCAGATGTGGTGCTACAGAGTCAATCTTTGTAAAAAAAAAAAAAAAATGTCTGCGTGGATTTGTGTGTCGACATCTATTATTTTGCTTAACTAGTGTGTTACTGGTAATGGCTTCCTCAAGTTCCACACCTTCTCTTGGATACATAAGCCTGTAAAATCCAATCCGAAACTATAGGGACAGTTGCCCACATGTCTTTCAAACATTACCATATTTAGAACACTCACCGGGATTTTAGAATTCTGGTTTGCAATTTTTGGTAGCCAGCAAATAAACTTAATAACCCAACCCGGTGGAACAATGTAGATATATATATATATATGTATGTATGTACGCGTGCATTCGTGCCCAGTACGAAACCGTATGGGAGGGTAACCAAATTTCAAGATTGCTTAAAAAATAGTTTAGCGAGCGAATGCTTTTGGGTCGTTGTCGTGTTAGAAAATCTACTCCAGTCTGCAAAGTGTCATCGCTCTTGGGAGTCCTACGTTGTGACGACGAAGATCTAGATGTTTTAGATCATGATGTTGGATATGCAGTGAAGGACTTTGACCCCACATTTCTGCTGATGAAGTGCCTCTTTGCCATGGCACCTTCCCCCTCCCGAACGAATTTGACCGCTGGCTGTAGACATAAAGTATTTTCGTCAGATTGCAAATGCACGTACTGGGTGGTTTTCTCTTAGCAACTTGAGAATGTGGACCACCCTCGTCTAATCGCCTTCTGATTGTGTCACATTTAACTCGTTCTCCAGTTGATGCTTGCAGAATGTGAGCAAGTTTGTGGGATCAGTACACTAGCTAGGCTGCAAAGAGTGCTTGCTGAAGAGGTCTGGCATTTCTCCTCCTACGGTGGCCAGAAAACTGGGGAGATTAAGAAACCAATAACCAGAAACGAAGGATTAACGAGTACCCAAACTCAGCTGTCATTGCTCAACATTTTAGTCCAGTTTTAGGACGGTGCTTTCTCTCGTAGTGTTAGCGTAGGGCATTGTGTCGCATTTTCAGGGCTCACGGTATATTTTAAATTTCTCACGTTGCATGAAACCACACTCGTCGGTATCGATCGCTTCCGGTCCGGTCAGGGCAGGTGGCTGAGGAAGTGTTGCTAATCGGCCAAATTTAGATGCTAATTAATTTTGTGTTTTTAGATGTGAACAGGCTAATAAAAGTATGTTAATTTTGCCTTTACTTCAGTTCGTTCTAACGTTGTATCTGTATGCATCGGTCACCACTGAACATGATTGTTTGAATGTAGGGTGCCTTGCATGTGATCCGGGTACTGGCAATGCTGACTCCTATGGTTGATTGCTCTGAAGCTCCCCAGTGGCACCAGAATTTAACCGACACCGAGGCAGAACTCTGCTCACAATCAGCTCAGTTCCAAGATTTTGCCTTTCAATTCCTGGATAGGTGAGTGATTTGGAAATCGCATTTCCATCCTATATGTGCATGTAATTGAGTCTTTTTCGTCAGCATGCACCGTCCTAATTATGTATAGGAGAGTTTGGCAAGAGGGTGACTTTAATTGCAACGATTCCTAGTTGCTGTTTCAATCGGGGTTTTCAAGCATTTAGGGGTTGCCCGGCAATTCTGCAGCCGACTGCTGGTGCATGGAGGTATCCCATCTTGCCTTGGCCGGTTTTAGTCAAGCAGCTGGGGTAATATCTGCTCACCAACCGTAATGGTAGCAGTTTTCTATCCAATGGCAATTAAAAGTGTAGATACATCCAGGCCATACGCCCTATATTGGCTTTGGCTTGCACGTGGCCACTCACAGCCCTGAGTTTAAGCTTTGTCCAGTGAAGAAAATAGGAACTTGGTAGCTGTAGAGATGGGGCACTAGCCTAGTTAGTAACCAGAGGTGTAGATCGATCGTGCCCTGCTCGAGCCGAAATTTCTTCATTGTCAATGGCAGGTGGCTTTCTGTTGCTATTTTCTCATTACTGCAGACTTTTGCATTCATCTAGATGGAGATTCAATTTGCTTTCTTTATTGTATTCATCTTGTTTCTCTTACCTTGTCTGTCATGACCGATCATATTGTTCTTTCCCTAATTGAGTCATAGGCAAAGCATTTTGGAACTATATTTAATGAGACTAGCACTTGTGTATAGTGGATAGCTTTACAGCTTCATCAGGGTTGGCATTTTGTCCTAGCCTTCTAGCTGTCATGACACAACTCGGTAATCCAACGCCTTTGTGATAGTTAATTCACAATACATCACCCGTGCTTTCCATTTTGGGTTGCATTAGTGAGTGCAAATAGCTTGCAATCCACCTAGATAGTCACTGGCCAAGTGACAATTTTGGAGGCAGCAATAGCATTGCGACATGCTTGTCCATTTTTATTGTAGACTTTTCGTATTGATTGACAACAGTTCAATGGACCACAATTCTTCAGCAGCTGCTGTGGAGAAAGCAAGCATTGTTGAGAATTGCATGGAGGACGCTGTACCTGCATCAGCACAAGCCGTCTTCCGGCAACTCTCAAGTGCCATCTTCGAGGTAGAATTGACTTGATCACCACTTCATATTACCTTAGCTTCGGGCTGCCGACTTTGTGCACTCCCTTGTCTCTAAACCTGCATTTGGCGATTCTTGATTAAGCTTGTCGGCAAATGCATGGAAGAGCAACATTGCTGACTTCGTGCTCCCCTGCTTCGCTATCTGTGTAAATGCAGCAGCGTGCTTGCAGCAGCAGTTGCAATCGCTTGCCACGATACGTTGTACGACTAGTGCAGCCCTGTAGCTGCACGGCTGCATTCACCAGCCACTCAACCACCTTAGCAAATCGATCGGGGGGGGGGCTCGAAATAGAGTTTAAAAATCTATTGTATGCCACCCTTGTTTACAGCGCCAGATGATTCACAGTTTGAGCTAGATCGTGTTGGTTTGCTGCTGCACTTAGTCGTGCTTGCACTTCTCGACCCAGGTCTCGGTTCGAGTCAAGCAGCAGGCAATCATTCATTGCCCACTGCAAGCACTGGTGTTAGCCACCAATGCTCTTCTGCCACTGTACCGAGGAGGATGTTTGATCAGCCGACCTTTACTCTTTTTTTACTGTGAACGTACATGTGCATTTCTAGTAGCTTCATGTTGTCACTGC
Organism: Cristatella mucedo; assembly: GCA_009760855.2. NCBI lineage: Eukaryota > Metazoa > Bryozoa > Phylactolaemata > Cristatellidae > Cristatella > Cristatella mucedo. Next base: position 1,114,733 of record WPIO01000076.1, read on the forward strand.
TGTACAGAAGGGCAGTGGCTCGGTGACCTGCTGGGTTGATTGTACTTGGTGATCTAAAGGGTGGCAGCTGTGCATGCACGTGTTTGTCTGTGTGTGTTTTTTAAGTTGCACCACCGGGCCACTTGCTCACTTTGTCTGTTGCAGGGGGTCCCATGAATAGCTGTGCTGCACGCGCCGTTTCCAAAATAAGCATAGGCCAAATGCGGTTTTGATATTATCTTGTAGAGAATGGTGCTCCGGGCCTGCCCACCAAATTTATTGTCGTGCAAATGATCTCGAACAGCCTGGCCCAGCGAGTCGCTCTACACTTTTGAATTTCGATACACCTGCCATTTCCAAAATAATCATCGTGCAAATGCAGTTTCAAGTCGTAATTACTACACCCTGTGTTGCCTGGTCATCCGCAACTTTTTAAAGCAACTCAGCATTAGTTTTCTAGTGCAAATGAGATCCACCGACCGGCCAAGCTTCAGGAAATCCTTGCTTCAACCCTGCTGGATGCCCTGGCAACAGCAACTGGTGACTGCCTTACCAAAGAGTATGCAATTATTCATAGCGTGAAGTCAGTTGACGATAAATAATTCCACTGCCATTGCTGTGCCCGTTCTGTGCACTTAGTATTTTTTGGCAAGTTTTCCGATCGGCGCCAGGGACCTAACTTTGTTAACTAACGAGTTACGAGTTGAAAGACCTCTGCAGACACACTGACATCGTGTCTCTTCATGCCTTGAGCATGCGAACACCTTGCCTTTGACCACTGCTGTTCGTTCTTTTCCATCGAGCAGTACATGTATGGTGCCATGTAGAAGTGCACGTATGCACGTGTAAGGTGGAAATTCCCAATAATTGACCAATCGTTGAGAGCTGTAAGTCGAAGAACTGCCCACTGATGTACCAAGCAAGAATCTTTGTAAGGTCATTGAGCAATAGTCCCTGCTATGGTGTTATAGCTTTGGTGACGTCATCTAAGGCTCTCGGCACTATTGTTCGTCCGGAACGCCATGCCGCACTTCGACCGGCGGGCTGCGTGTGTGTGTGTGTGTGTGTGTGTGTGTGTGTGTGTGTGTGTGTGTGCAATTCATTTATTTAAATATATATATATTTAATTCATTTATATAGCACCCCAAGAGAACTTAATCTCTATTCAGGTGCTTCACATATGCCTCGGGGCTCGAGCCCACGACCTCAGCCAGACCTTGGTCGGGGCGAGCACCTTAACTGCTAGACCAAACCAGCTTGCCGAACACGCTTAATGTAATGTAATGTTACAGAACACCGAGATGAGTTGACCTTCGACAGCAGAATCTTTGAATGTCAACAGTTTGCGAAAAACAAAACCAGTTTCAAATGTTTTTTTGTTTTGTTTTTTAAACGGCAGCTGTATTGCAGTTCGAAAGTGCAGAGTAGCTCCCTGGACCGGACCGGGCCGTTGGAGGTCATTTGCTTGAGAATGCTCGTGCATAGTTGCATGAAATTTGGTGGGTAAACCCGGAGCACCATTCTCAATAATGTGGTATCGAAAGAAATTCCCTATGCTTATTTTGGAAATGGCAGGCTCATCGAAGTATATGGCAGTCGTTCGTGGAACCCGTGGCAGATCGTGGTGCATTGTCATGGCAAACTATACAAGGAGAGTAATGTAGCACCGTCTCCTAGCTCCATGCTGCCCCACTGCCAGTGAAAGTGTTCGAAAATACTAGCTATGTTGCCCGACTTGGCTTGCTAGACTGCCACCAAAGCTTGAAGATAATACTGGCTTACCGAGTTCTGGTTCCTTGCAAAAGTAAGAGTAATAATACAGCATTTGTTTAGCACCCCGAGTGAACTAAATCTCTTTCTAGGCCCTTGGGAAATGCTAGAAAGGAATCATATCCCTAGATTAAGGATGGTTTAGCACCACACAAGCACATCCTGGAGAATTTACTCGGATGGAGCAAATGCTATGAGGAACAGGTTGGTTGTTAGCTTCTTTTATATAAAACAAATCTAGCCCTGTGTAGTGGTAGTTAATTCCAAGCTTTGGGAGGAGAGGAAGTTAAGACATGATGTCCAATGGATTTGATGTTGCTTAGAGGCACAGCTTCACGACCAGGGTCGGAGAAGCAGAAGGTAAGATGGGGAGCCTGATCAGGTAGTATTCACATAGGTAGGCCGGAGCAAGAGAATTGATAAAACTAAAAGTGAGTGGCAGAACCTTGAAGTCGATGTGTTGCTTGATGGGGAGCCAGTGCCGGTCGGTGAGAAGCTGTGTTATGGGACAATTGTGACGTTCACAACTGGCAAGCCTAGCTGCAGAGCTGTGCACCAACTGTAAGTGTTGTATCGTGGAGCCAGAAATTCCTGCAACCGGTGAGTTACAGAAGTATATAAGGGTTATTACAAATGCATGAACTAGATTGGCTGTGGTAAGCTTATCCAAGTAAGACCTCATTTTGGCAATGTTGTTGAGGCGAAATTAGTCAAGACTAGGGTGTGGAGAAGATCCAATCATTTAATGAAAGGTTATTTTGGAACAGAACACCCTCCCCTGCCCCTTTTCCTACAGAGGCTAGAGTAGCTGTGCTGGCTGTAACCCATTTTTGGGGGGGGGGGTTAGAGCTTTCCAATTTCTCAGTAACACTAGGTTTTTCTGTAACTATCGTTTTTAATTGTTTTCTTGTTCAGAAGGTCTGTCATTAGCCATGTTGAAAAAGTCACAGTCACCATGAGGCTGATATGTAAAGAAAAAAGGCCTTGAGCCTTTTGTTGTGTCGAAGACACCAAACGCTGGACAGATTCATGGAGGTGCTGAGAATATCAGTGTGGCCGCTACTCGCATGCGCGCTTGCCTGTTCACACCGACGGCGGTAGGTCTGTCTATCCTGCTGTGTACGAGCCTGCTGTCATGTTTTTGTGTGAGCTCAGCTCATCTCGTGATTTGCTTTGACTAAATGGTGCTCAGAGGTGATTCAAACCCAGCAATCGTTAAGGGCTACCCAGACCTTGTAGAAGCTGTATTAATAGATTAAGCTTGTTCTGTGGTTGTTCGAGACAGCATTTTTCGTGACTGGAAAATTGCATATTGCTGAGTAGGCCTCAAGAGTGTCGGCTAATCGTGATGCCCGTGGCATCCGCGGCGTTGGTTTGCTGCTGCACGCGAAGCGTGACACGTTCGTGTGCCTCTTGCGTGCTGCAGGCTGTCTGGGATAAGCTGCTCAGGTACCTGAAGGGCAGCGTGTTTGAGGTGCTCGTCTCCGGCCGCCTAGCAGCGTGCCTGACTGCGGTGGCGGTGGACGCGCACCCGCAGATCACGCTTCCCACACTTCTGCCGTACTGCTGCGAGCGCATATGTCAGCTCATCGGCGAGCGTAAGTCGAGGCAATGCACTGAGGTTGTGCATTGTGCTGCAATCGTGAGCAGCACGTTGCAGCTGCTGCTTCGATTGCCAATATGATGTGATATGATTGCCAATATGATTGCCAATAAGATGTGCCTAGAGTGAGCCGTTCTTAGTAATGTCTTTTGGCTTATGGAAGTATTGTTGTTAGCTAGCATCACACACTATTGACAAGTGACACTCCCAATCCCTTGGCATGCTTGTTGCACACATTGCCTCGTAAGCCCTGCAGCATCAGTAAAGTAAAAATCTTCTGATTCAACTGCACCATATTTCATATTTCGGCCGAAGAGCACTTCGCTTGCAGTGAGAAATGAAGGATTGGCCTCGACAGGACTCGAATTTTGCCTCAGAAGTTTGGCCAGCCAAGTTGCCAAGGAGCTGCAGCTCGCTTTACCCTCTGGCAGTGACTGCTGGTGACCGCCTGTAGCCGGTGGTTACCACTGCCCTTCACCAGACCACGAATCTCTACACTGCTGCTGCAGGCCACTCAGGCTTGCCCCAGGCTGTGGCCCAGTCCTTGCTCAGCCAGTTGGCCACCAGAAGTAGGATTTGCCTAAGAAGCGCATAATTTCCGGCAGGCTGGTGGAGTGCTCGAAGTGCTAGAACGGCAAGGTACCACTGGCAGCACTCTTGTGTGAAATGAGCTGGTAGCTTAGGTTAATTGTTGTTAACACGTAGTGGTCACCTGAGGTAATGGGCCAGATCTGATATGACATCAACAGCAGACACCTTGTACCTAGAGAATGGAATTATTGAGAAGGGAAAGTGGTGTACTGCCGGCCTCGATGCATTTACATGGTAAATTAGATGATGCTATGCTATGCTATGCTCTTACCTAAACATCTACATCCATCTAGAAAAAGGTACTAACAACGCATTTCGGACAAATAGTGGACAAGACTAGCTAACACTTCAGCATGCATCAGCCAAAAGATGCTGCTGACTGTCAAAGCATCCCATGGTGCTTGGATAGATCTTCCTCTCCTTGAAGACATCCCACTCGCTACGTCCAGCTATTATGGAAGGATGGGAGGCTTTATCCAAACGCTGATCCCGAGACATACAAATAAAGTAGAAGATATTTTCGTATGTTTTTACATTTTCTGCATAGATTTGGTCAGTGTGTCAAAAATGAACTGAGAGAAAGTTTGTACTTCAGTAAATGAGAATTTATCGTAAACCATCACATAGGAGATCGCATTGATGACCGACACTGCCGCCTCTGTCGGGGTCATCCTTAGCCATACTTAGTCATACTTTTATCTAAACACTAAACTATATAACGGTGCTGCCTCTCGCATGGCCTTTCAAAACTAGAAAATAATCAGATGACAGCGAAGGTTCTGGAACAGTTAGCATGATATGTTTGGCCGGTGAATTATATCTGACAATTGGTTATGTATGTCAAGGCTTGTCTACTCAGCGTGTGTGGGGAATCGATATTGACATACTACTTCTGTTGGTGTACTGCTGTTGGACACTTTGCTGTGGCATATTTTGAGAGGCCGTGGTTCTCAATCGTCTGTGCACTGTCTTGGCTGCATGCTAGTTTGCCCTGCGGTTTTGTGTCACTTTTATCAGAGGCAGCAGCCATCAGGCTAGAGCATGTTGTATATATGTGTGTGTGCGCGAACGTGTACGTGTGTGTAAGTGCGCACGCGTGTGTGTAAGCATGTGTGTGCACACGAGCATGTGTGCGCACGAGCGTGTGCGCTCGCGAGCGTCCGTGTGTGTGCATGTGTCCGTGTGTGCATGTATGTGTGTGTGTGGGAGCGTGTGCATGAGCTTGTGGGGCGTGAGCATGTGCGACCCGTGGTCATAGCTGAAGCTGGCATGGTAGGCATGTGGCTCTGACATCTAGTCGTTTAACGGCCACCTAGAATCTGCTGAAGACTACTGCAGCGATTTAAACAGGTGGGCTGTCTATGTTATAAGCTCACTACAGCAGAGCAGGAAGGCATTGCACTTATAGTGAACGAACGTGGACTCGTTCATTCACTGTATGCATAATGCTTCCCTGCTCAGCTTGGCTAAGGCTAACAGCCCACATTGCCCACATGCTTGCAGATGAGCACATGATCGAAGCCAACGGCCGCTTCGACGAGGAGAGGCTGGACAAGGAGCTGCAGTGGCTCCTGCTTCTTCTTTCGGAGTCTGTGCAGTGCAATGGGGCAATTCTTGTGAAGTACGCCTCCTATTTCGAGTCGGTCATGGATCGGGCGCTGCACCTGGTGGCAAAGGAAGGTTACGAATATGCTGCATTGGCACTTCGGCGCTTCCTGAAAAGTCTTACGAAAATCTACCCTTTGGAGCTGCATAACGTTGACGATACCCTCTGGAACATGCCTCTCTCCGAGCACTTTCCCATTGAGGTAAAACGTGTGCGTGTGTAGATGCAGGCGGTCGGCCTTGTCCTATCCATGCGAGGCTTGGTCGTATGGACTCGAGTTACAGGAAAAGGCCCTGCAAAGGCGACCGTGCTGTCCTTGTGCTCTCTTGGAGGCCTGGGCTTTGTGTTTATTTGCTTAGATCCTCTCATCTCTGCTTTGGTGGTTGCTGGTTTGTTCTGCTAGCACTTCGCCAGCGTGAGTAATACTGGCGCTATGGAATTGTTCCATCTTTTTGGAGCTCCTCCGTGGTTTACATCCAAAAGAAAAGTTTAGCTCTCAATCATCTGTGTACTGTCTTAGCTACATGCTAGTTTGCCCTGCGGTTTTGTGTTTCATAATCAGCGTAAGCAGCCATCGCGACTAGAGGACATTATAGATTAGATTAGATGGAAGGCATACTGGTGGCTAGCTGTAGTCTTAATTCAGCAGTGACATAAAGATCATGCAGCTTATGGGGTCCGTGCAGTCTCTCATATAGCATATCTAATAGAGCATATTTAATGGCTGCGCCTTCGCCATTGCAAGGGCCTAGGCTCCAGAACTTGGCTGTACAGCCCCCCCCCCCACTCTTCGCCCACTTGCGGAAGCCCTCCCGAAGCCGAATGAGGCCGGTGTCGTATACCCGAGTCGTGTAACTTTTATATCAGAAACTATGACAGGCTAAGTAAGCGTGGATCTAGTTGCTGTTCGAAAAACTTGGCCGCTTGTAGCTGCTATGGCCCTTATGCTTCCGTTTGTGCTGAGCCTGCTGTCACACAGTCGGCCACTTAGAGTAAAGTTGGTTGCTTTGCCAAACGAGCTAATCTAGAAGAGCAGTGGCAGCTGGCCCCGCACGTCCAGCAGTTCGTTTGATTTAGGACTGGGGTGTGGGCTGCAACCCCTACGAAATGCACATAAGATGGCATGAACCCAACGAAGAGGAACTCCACGTGGCCTCCAAGCTTGTGCACAAGTACCTGGCAAGGGAGCTGGCTGCATTGGAGGCAGCTGCAACTGTCGGAGCTGCATCTATGGACAGGTAAGTCGGTCAATTCCTTCGACTCACTGTGCCCAATTCTTCGGGGCATTGCTGATGCTCTCTCTCTCCCTCCCTCCCTCCCTCCCTCCCTCCCCCTCCCTCCCTCCCCCCCCCCTCCCTCCCTCCCTCCCTCCCTCCCTCCCTCCCTCCCTCCCTCCCTCCCTCCCTCCCTCCCTCCCTCCCGCCCTCCCTCCCTCCCTCCCTCCCTCCCTCCCTCCCCCTCCCTCCCTCCCTCCCTCCCTCCCTCCCTCCCTCCCTCCCTCCCTCCCTCCCTCCCTCCCTCCCTCCCTCCCTCCCTCCCTCCCTCCCTCCCTCCCTCCATCCCTCCCTCCATCCCTCCCTCTCTCCCATTCACGGCAACTAGTTGCATTAACTGTTGTAAAGCTGTTATTTGTTGTTAAGTGCTTGGATCTGAAATATTGTAAGACTTGACTTGTTCTGTTAAACTATAAACTGTATTGCTGATCACGTGCAGGATTGGGGTCCTGCAGGCAGTAGGAGTCCGGTTTTTCTACCTGTCTGCTTTGTCTACTCATAGGTTTATACTTAACTTCTGGCAGACTAATAATAATAATACATTTGTATAGTGCCCTCAGAGAACTGAATCTTTTTCTAGGTACTTTACAGATAATGTACAGAAAGCATGGCCAAATGATTATTGGTAACATTCGCAATGTCATTTAGCATAACATTGTTAAATGCGATATGCACGGGATGAATGTATAGATAGTGTTAGTAACAATAGGCACCCTATCACCATGCAAAAGACGAATAAATGTTATCATGTCAGGAAATGTCGTAACGTCAGTCACCTAATAAACTGATTGCACCACGTAAGTACTTTAGAATCATTTGTAGTGCATCTCGGTTCTCGTGTGGACGTGTGAAATGGTTTACTTGCCTTCTGAAATCAAACTACTTGTTATCAGTTTTTCAAGCATTCTTCCTAGATTTCGTGGTTTTTTTGTAATACCTTATGACTTGGTTCTTTGCTGTGCATATCATGCCATATTTGTTTAGTCTAGCCTGGCTAATGAGCCGTTCTGCTGTATCTGTCGTTTGACTATTAAGTTTTGTTCATCTGTGCTTGCGATTCTAAACCAGATAACTTCATTTGCAGGCATGAACTGGAGCGGCGACTTGTCATTGTCTACGAGCTGTTGTCTGGATCGGGAGCATGCCTCGGTAGATGGTCAGCAGAAGAAATTAATCTGTAAGTAAAAACCAAGATGAAATTAAAGTAAACCCATGTACAGTTTATTTCAGGCTCTCCATGCTGCAGTCTGCCAGTTATGGCCATTCGTCATCCCCTATTTCTACGTGTCTTTTAACACCATTGCAGCATTGGAGCTACCTGTACATTGCTTGTAATAAAGTTCTGCATAGGCTTTTATGGCCCGATGATTCTTGATCATCATTATGGTAAATGAGCTGTTTAATTATGTTATTTAGTGTGTGCAAAGCTCAGTACGGTGGCCGGCTGTTAGCAAGCTGGTGCATTGTTTTGACCTATGTCGTGACCGTTTGCCTAAACCAGGCATGTTTCCGTGTTGCTTTTCCTAAAGAGCATAAACCAAGCTTGAAGAATTACTAGAGTACAAGCACTCAGGTCCAGTCTTGCAAATGCATACAGAGATTTGCTGTTGTGAATTTTGAGTCACCTCAGCTTAGCTTACTACCAAATGATATATGATCATTTCTCTCTGTAATAGTAAATCTTTCTATTACTGCTGGTTTGGGTTATGCAGCCTTTGCACAGAGTGCCAACTGGCCGTGTGCTTCTTGATATATCGGGATGCTCTGCCGTTTCTTGTTATCCGGTGTCTTGTGCTTATGCGTGCTGATACTGTGCATGCTGCCACTAACCACATTTGCATGCTGACCCTGTGCATGTCACCCCTAACCATATTATTCATTTTGTTCGTTTATCAAGCATGATATTACTCACCATTCAATTGCATTTCCCTTTGCTGCGAATGTAAAGCACCTAGAGAGAGATTGAGTTCTCTGAAGGCGCTTTATCAAGTGCATTTATATTATTATTATGTCGTGAAAATAGTGTGCTGTGAATTGTCTAAGCTATGGCCGAGCCGACGTGGGCCGTGGAAAGATAAAAGACTAGCTGACCACGATAGCGTCTTTAGCCCTAGTTTGGTCCAGGGCTAGGTGCTCACCTTTGAGGACCAAGGTCGTTGGCTCTATCCCTGGGGCATATATAAAGCTCCTGGATAGAGATTAAGCTCTCTTAAGGTGCAATTCAAATAAATTTATATATTTTTAGACCCAAGTCGGAGCAGACCTTTTCCATTGCAAAAGTTCTTTTGCTACTGACTTGACACTCATAATGTGAGCCTGCCACGTATTGTTGAATCCTCCTTGCAGGTCAGAATATGCAGCTGTCGCAACCGTTTCTAATATTCATTATGCTGGTGTCAGCTGTCACGATATCACCCTTGATGGCTGCAACACCCGTCAGAAGGTGCTGGAGGTCATGCATAAGCTTTTAGGTAGGTTTTCGTGTGCGTGTGTTAATTTACATGAGTGAGCTTTGTGTCTATCAGCACCGCAGTTTATCACTGTTTTGTCATCATAGTCAGCAATGTCCTTAAGATCTGAACTTTATTGGTTTTTAGATCACTTGCTGAGCTGCCCGGGAGCAGATTCTGCTAAGCCTCTCGTGGAGCTAGTGGGTGTAAGCTGATTTTGTTTTTAAATTCTGGTACAGTTATACTTGTTGGGCATCATTATTGTTCTACTTAGCATTCATGTGCTGTCTGCTTTTGCTTGTAGTTAGTGAGCTAGGGAGCTGAGGTGTGGTCAGTTGTGTTGCTGCCTATTGACTGTTGTTGTACATGGTTGCCTCAGAGTGGTCAATTAACTTGATTGTGTTGCTGGTCCTCTTGAGATTCGATGTGTGTGACCTTTATGTAGAGGCGAGCAAAAGCTGTAGGCCATTAGAGCAGCATTAAAGGTCACATCGTGCCCAGCCGAGAAAAGGGCCTGCTAACATTTAGGCTTTGTCACTTTCGTGTGACCCTGAATTAGAAAACGTGATGCTACTGATATGTTCCATCGCATCAGTATAAGCACAAGTCCAGAGTTCCCATTGCTTACCAACTAGGTCGCTGTGTTTTCAAGCCAATAACACCCATTATTATGACCGCCGACCGTTGTATTGTGCCCGCTTGTTATAATACCGCTATTGTGCGTCGTGCTTGTGCAGAGTGTGCTTGCAAGCTGGAAGCCTATTAAAGCTGCGTTTTAAAGCTGTAAGTAAACAAAACTTATGCTTTGTAGGTTTATCGCGTCTTGATTTTCTATCATGGTACCAGTGAGCCCTCGATCGAAGAGGCAGAGCAGGAGTTAAGGAATATGACGTACTGGACGGACAACCCGGTGATTTAAGCCCCGCCTCTCTTCCAAGAGCCGCAAGCGACTTTTGCTGACCTACCGTAATCGTTACGAATGGCTTTGTAGCTCACCGAGAACCGACACCTGCGAACTGTCATCGTTGAGCGTGCCCGTCTACAGCACGAGGTATTGAAGGCGACCAGTCGTTGGCTCCTCGTGGCTCCTTAAGTGTCTGCTGCTCCTGTCCGATCAGTCAGATTTTCGTGTCAGAATCCTGCCGATGCTGACACGAAAATCCCGAGTGTCTGACTGTGTGTTCGCTCTAGGTGGGACCGGACGAATCAAACTCGGGCCTCGCTGTCGCTGCTCGTGCTGCTTCCTGCCGTTCATTTGTTTTTAGTGCTTTGCGTATGCCTATTTGACTTTTTGAGAGGTTTTCGCATGCCTCTATTGCAAGCATGGCTACTGCGTAATTCGACAGACTATCGGCATCTTTCATAACATAAACCGGGTACTATAGTTATGGTTATTGTGTGCAGATTATTTTTGCAGAAACGTCCGAGTTTCCTGGCATCCACCATTTAGGTAACCCCCCCCCCCCGACAAATGATCAGCAAAGGCTGGTTAGAACACTGAGGGTGCGCTCATTGCTGGGCTGCTTGCTTACTTAGCAACAGCGTTGGAGGGAAGCTACTCATTGCTATCGTTAGGCTAAGCAACAGCTATTTTGTCAGTGATTCTTAGATCTATGTGTGCATGCCAGCTTGTTTGTGCTTCCTTAGTAATGATTGTTAGTGCTCGTCGTCTTGGTTTAGCAGGCGCACTACATACAGTTACCGGTTCTGCACGAAAAGGCATCGTTATTGGTTGGCTGATTGCACCTTTTTTTTTAATGTGCTCCCTCAGTTAACGAACGAGCTGCTCTAATTTATTTTAGTGTAGCCGATCATTTTTGTTTATGGCTAATGGTTTTTTAATACATAGACAGTTTTACGTGTATCCTTTAGCTGGCAATGCTTATAATTGGCATTTTTTAGAAACGTTTTGTTAATGATTATCACTGCATTGTCAATCGTTAATGGTTAGCTATTGCTAATATGACAGAAATGTGCTTTTGTCACAATCGACCAAGTGGTGATGTGTCTTCCTGAGACATTAGTTCTCTTAGGGTGCTATGTAAATGTCTTGATAATATGTTTACCCAATCGGCATCTCATTCGGTCCGCCTGTGGCTGCACTGTACAGTGTAGTGTTGCATCTGGGCACATCTGGTATCAACCTGACATGCTCCGAAGCATCGTTGTTATCACATGCCTTGTTAGTCTGTGTATGTCACTATCAAAAGCTTACTTGAGATGTGAGATTGACAGAATCTTCTGAATGGGCTTCATTTTCACTCTAATTGCAGCTGATGAATAAAGCAAGAAGATGGGATGGCAAAAAACCCGAAAAAATCTAATGCATACCCTTGCCTGTATTAGCAATATATGTGCCACCTGCAATTCTTAATGGTTCCTTAGCTTACCACTTAAGTCGGACATGCTGGGAATTGTATTTGGAATTATCGCATATAATCTTGCTTGGTGTTCAGTATGCAGTATCAGGATTAGAATTCGTCTTGTTTTTTCAGTTAAGGCTGAAAGAAAGTGGACTTAAGGTGTTCACAACATTGCATCGTGATGCCTTTTGTGATCTGTTTCGACTCGCAACCAGCCAGTATGATGATGTAAGTAGCCACTGGGTTACAGTGAGATTGCCTTATTGTGCTACTAACACACCTGCTCATGCGTGGCATCTACTCATGTGTGGCGTTTGTGCTTTCCTTTCTGCAATTTCAACTTTTTTTCTGCGGTGGCTGCGAGTTCGGAATGATTCAACGGCAAAAGCAACCTGGGCTAGCTATTTCCACTACTTTATCAAGCTCGTGGCACAAGAGCCTCTGCACGTGTTTAGCCCAGATACCTGCATGATCTAAAGGTTATGCATCCATTACTTTGTGTCTTCCACTTGTTATGATGCATCCATGACCCGAGGGGTGGTATCTCGGATGTGGTTTTTCAAGATCCTGTATTCGAGTTGTGATCCACTGGCTTTGGAGCTACGTTTGCTCATCAATAAATCCCAGAAATGATTCTGTATTCTTACGTGCCTGCATCTTTACTGTGCCTGAGAATGTTGCTTAATTTTTGCAGGTCGGCCGTAGCTATCGTGGCTGTTTCTGTTTACATATTTTTTAAATTTAATCCTTTAAAATACTGTTGGAGTTTGTAACAGCATTGCTACAATTTCGCTTGAACGGAAGTGTTCAGGCAATTTTTTTCGGTACTAATCTGGTTTCTTACACAGGTGAGGAAAAAGGCACAGTCCTGGCTCAATTATGGATTTGCTGCTTACCCTGGTTCACATAAAATCATTTTGGAAGATCTGTTGACTGCCTTGACTGAAGATACATCTACAAATGAACAACGGTTTAAGGTTAGCTAGCGCTTTGTAATGTTTGATTATTTTCAGCCGCAGTCCTTGAGTATGCTTTAGATCTAATCTGATTTGTCATGTTTAGGGCGCTCTGAAAATCGTTTTGGGGGACAGTACTTGCTCGATCGCTGGAAGCAAAAGCTGGAGCACCATTAGCAGCGTTTGGCCTGCTCTGATCAGCTGTCGCTACTCGGAGAAACCTGATGTACGAAAGCTTATAGAGGAAATCAAGAAGAAAGTTGACGATTCTTTCGAGACTCTAGCTCTTAGCATAGAGGCAAGTGCATAGACGCTATAGGCTCTTTGTCTCCAAGTCTCTTTGCTCTTGAGTTGTGTATTCTGAAATGTAAATTTTTGCTAAAGCAGAGGCATTATGGTCTGTTGGATCTACCATGTTGCCGGGGCTTTATTAGCAGTTCTGTTTGTAGGCCAGTAGCAGTAGCATAGCTGCTGCTGCTACCATCATTGGTACCGAATTGGCAAACTCTTTAGATTGCAGCTCCTCGCTTGCCTTGGCCAAGCAACGTTACGCTGCTTGGAGAAGGTATATTTCTGTTTGCTGCAAGATGTCTGAAAATTGTTAAGTTGTGTCTTCTACTTCCGTGCAGTTTCCACATTATGCTTTCATCTCTTGTAGCTCTTACGATAAGTTATCCGATGCTTTGGTGGCCCATGCTTTAGGAGGAAGCACGTAAGAGTTCTAGCACTTTGCTTGTGTCTTACTAATCGAAGTGCATGATTTTGTGTTGGAGCGCAGCATTGCTTGCATTGTTTCCCGAGGGGGCCTGCCCCGCATCCCCCTTTGCTTAAAGTGGACACGTAAGTAGTTTGTCGGAGTCGTGTTGGCCTTCACTGTAGTCATTGGAAGCAGTACGAGACCGTCATGAAAATGCTTGCAAGCCTGATTCGGTACGATGTCGTGGTCTCACCTGAACGTGGAATGCTTCTTGCTCGAAATCTCGTCCACGATTCCTACATCCTGAGGAAGGTGAGTGTGCGAAACCGCTTTGAGCATTGCCACCTGGATGCCTTTGCATTTACTCATTTGCACCTTTCATCGATCATCGACAGCACTTGCTCTAGACCTAGGCTGCTTTGCTTACTTTTCATTTGAGAACCCAACTGCTTTAAAGCCTAATGGTGAAGTGAGCTTAGCTTTCTATCATGTGGATGCCTAAATTTGCTCTTAAGTGTTGTATGAGTGGGCAGCTTTTTTGCCGTGGGATGATAAATTGCATTAAAATGCACTTGTTATCTGCTATCCGTGACGTGCTGCCTGATCGACCCCAAAGGGTAATGCTTAGAAAGAAAGAATAATTGTGTGTATTGTCATCAAGATTTGAACATGCAATTTCTTAAACCTCAGGCAAAAATAATGTCAAATCGCCTATTTTGACTTATACAAACATGTACATATGACAGTTATATCATACAATAGTTGCATCTTCTTTATCAACTCTGTAACTGGATACTTTTTTAGCTGAAGAGTCCTAGCTACTACTAAGTGAGCTGAATGCACCAAAACATTGATTGTACTTCCTGCTCCTTCGAATAAACCTTGGCAAAGTTCTTGAACCCTGTGATGACCTCTGGGCACACTTCTCGTATGCTTGCACATCTAATAATAGTAATAATAATAATAATAGTACTAATAGTAAACTTGATCAAGCTCCCTCAGAGAACTCAATCTCTTTCTGGGTGCTTTACGTTTGCTGCAGAGGAAACACAATCAAATACTTAGTGGTATCATGCTTGATAAACAACATGAGTAGCATGGTTAGGGGTGACATGCACAGGGTCAGCATGCAAGTGTGGTTAGTGGCAGCATGCAACAGTGTCAGCACGCATAAGCACACACAGGACGAATCACAGGGACCCACTAAATGCTGTCATAAATAGGTGCATTTTTAATTTCTTTTTAAATGTCGTTAAGTCAGGGGATGTCGTGACGCAAGTCGGGAGTGAGCCCCAGGCTTTGGGAGCATACGAACTAAATGCATGGTCTCCAACGGATTTGAGGTTTGTACGAGGTATAGGTAAACAGTTTGTTTCCAAAAAGAGGGTGGTACGATGCTTGGCCTGGTTGGGGAGTAGATCTGATAGGTAGGCTGGAGCCAAAGAATGGAGAGACCTAAAAGTGAGCGACCAAACGTTGAAGTCAATCCGTTGCTTGACATCTGTACCTGTTCTGTGTATGCATATACCATTCGTGCACTCACGACGATGAGCCTCTCTGAAACTCGGCAGTGTATTGCAGCTGACTGTCAAGGCCGTCGTGGCCATACTGTATCAGCAGAAGTTTCGAAGGAGTAAGACGTGGCTGTCTGCAGATAAGGACAGCTGCTCGCGCACCCTGCGCTACAGCATCCAGGATGTTCCAGACACTAGGGAAAAATGGAACGAGGCTCAATTTGTGGACAGGGCACACATTGGGCGCAATGGCAGTTGCAAGTACGTCGTCGATGCTGGCAGTTCAGAAGCGTGTGGTGGCTGCGCCTGCTCCGTCTCTCTCTCTCTCTCTCTCTCTCTCTCTCTCTCTCTCTCTCTCTCTCTCTCTCTTGCTCTCTTCTCTTTCCAGGAATGCCGCTCGCTAGCGCTGGCTCGCTGTTCTTGCGCTTCGATCCTGCTGCCGGCTATCTCACTCTATCCATTGAGGGAGCTAGCTTAGGTGGCTGCCAAGCCAAGCCTGGCCAATGCCGGCCGTTCGGTTGGGCGCACTTGACCAGCAAGCAAAGATCAAAGTGGCCTCGGCCGGTTGGCTGCCGCCACCTTAGTGAGAGCCGACCGAGTGGATTGCAGTGTCAGTCGCGGGGATTGTGGGTTTGAGTCCTGCACCGCGCATTTCTTTATTAGTCACTGGGCTGGGTGGAACGAGAGACTCTTCTCTGCTTAGTCTCTTCTCTGCCACGTGACCAAGGCAGCTAAATTGGCCGATCCTGACTTACGTTTTTTTAGTTCGCGGCCAGCATAGATGGCCTTGTCACCCTTGGTTGCTAAGTTCAAGCACACCTCACCGTCCATGATCGGCCATTTATCGCGTCGGAGCCGCAGCACTGCTGTGGGCCCTTTGAGCCTTGGCGGCCATGTTGATGCTGGTTTTTGCTGGTTTCCGAAGCTTGGTGGCTTTTCCCGATGCCTGTGATGTGCACCCGCATTCGCCCTCCTCGGTTTGGCAAGCACACTAAGCGCCTGCTGTCTTACTTTAGTCCCGCTGCTGCCGATCGTCGGTTTTGTCATTTTAGCCGTGGGCAGTGGCACTAGAATTTGTGTTGTAATTGTTTTCCTTTCGTTGGTGGGATCTGCTGAGATTTGCAGACCATTTTGCTTCAGTCGTGTAAGCTCAGAGTCATCAGTCATCGTCATCATCAGTCATTGTCATCTTAAGTCATCGTGCTTGTTTGCATATCGTCAGCAACCTTCGTGTAAGCTCAGAGGAGAGGGCATATAAATGTAATAGGTTTGCCCTTAAGGGGCCAGCGTTGCAGAGCTCGACGACTGTTCGGTAGACTTTCAATCACCGTGATTGATAGAGGCCTTCATCCTTTGGGTGTAGCTTTCGATGCTGCCGATTTGCTGCCCTGATATTGAGCAGAGCTGTTGCCTATGCTTGCCTGCTGCATCCCATTTGCTTGTGTCTTTGGCTGGGGGGGGAGTAGGCACTATTACACAACCCACCGGTCAGAGCGCAGGCCGCCACAGTGATACTTGATAGTAGTAAAAATAATTATTATTATCAGACTTATATTTGTGCTGCACCCTAAGGGAACCAAATCTCATTCCAGGCACTTAGCACTTAGCTAGGAAAGAAGCGGTGTCCATCGGTGTCCATGACAACATGCACAGTACCAGCATGCAGAACTTTGTGCTGTCTTGCCACACAGTGCTTAGCTGTTACATCCACCACCAAGACAACCCTGGTTGGCTTGGCTTGGCTGTTACACTCACCCACCCAAACACCAGTAAGGCAACCCTGTGTCCTCTAGTCTCGGTCTTACTAGAATGGTTGCCATAAAGTCGGGGGGGGTGGGGGTAGTAAATACTAGTAGCCAACCTCCTCGTTATGAACCGAGTTGTAGTAGGCATATCTTGCTCTGCATTCATCTGTTGGTAGAGTGCAGCTGTATGCTAGGCTCGTGGATAGTGGTTATCAGTATGGCATCAGTATGTTGTTTTCGATTTGTTCAACGAAGGCTTCTAAGTGGTGATCAAAGCAAATGGTCCCTTTCTGCCTTAGTCGATGTAGATGCTGTGCTGTCGAAGCCAGAGCTGTGGCTGCCACGGCCGTCCACGCAGCTGTTGCGTGCAAATGGCAAGACTGAGCATTTTTTTTACTTGTGCTATAGTGTGTGTGGGTGGAAGGGTTGTGGGACAGGATGGTGCCACTCGAGGCTGTGTGGTCTGTGAAGTTGGAAATTGCTAAGCGAGCAGCACGGGGGAGCAAGCGAAGGGACTCACTGCACCAGACTGATTTAATCTGCGAGATGCGTGGTTCATCATTGTAATTGTCTGTCACCACTGGTCTGCAGCAACACTCAAGCGTACACTAATGTGATCGCCCTACGACTAGAGTTCCTCAGTCTGTTGAATACCAGTGTGACAAGTGTGATCGTAAGTGGCTGCTTCTGCAAGGCAGTGGTTGGCTCAGTGGACAGAAAGTGCCACACTACGACTGGTCAACAGCAGGCATTAGCAGAAGCTTATAATAATAATAGTAATATTGCACTTGATAAAGCACCCTCGGAGAACTTAATCTCTTTCTAGGCGCTTTACATTTGCTGCAAAGTGACATGCAATTGAATGGTAAGAAAAATCATGCTTGAAAAACAAACAAAAATGAATAATATGGTTAGGGGTGACATGCACAGGGTCAGCATGCAAGTGTGGTTAGTGGCAGCATGCACAGTGTCAGCACGCATAAGCACATCAAGGACGAATCACAGGGACCCGCTAAATGCTGTCCTAAATAGGTGTGTTTTTAAGTTTCTTTTTAAACGTGGTCAGGTCAGGGGATGTTCTGACGCAGGTCGGGAGGGAGTTCCAGGCTTTGGGAGCATACGAACTAAATGCACGGTCTCCAAAGGATTTGAGGTTTGTACAAGGTATTTGAGACTGTTGGATTCCAAAAAGCGGGTGGTACGATGCTTGGCCTGATGGGGTAGTATATCTGAAAGATAGGCTGGGGCCATAGAATGAAGGGACCTAAAAGTGAGCGACAAAACCTTGAAGTCAATCCGTTGCTTGACTGGTAGCCAGTGCAGGTCGGCGAGAAGTGGAGTAATGTGGCAACTGCGCCGCTCACGACAGACAAGCCTAGCTGCAAAGTTCTGCACCAGCTGTAAGCTCCTGATTGCGCATGCTGGTAGGCCAGCAAGCTGTGAGTTACAGAAGTCAGGACGAGATGTCACGAATGCATGGACCAACTTGGACGTGGTATCCTTATCTAAACAAGCCCGAATTTTAGCAATGTTATGAAGCTGAAAATAGGCAGATTTGACTGTGGAGCTGATATGGTCGTCTAACGAGAGGTCGCATTGGAATATGGCACCTAGATTCCGAGCTGATTCGACAGGAGATATGCTGGCAAAGCCAATTTTGAGAGTCAGCCTTTCCAATCTCTGGATCACACTGGGTTTGCCCATAACTAGTAAGTTAGTTTTATCATCGTTTAGTTTTAGAAAATTTGCTGCCATCCATGTGCAGATGTCATCAATGCAAGCAGCAAGTGAGTTGAGAGAATTTGAACTGCTCGAAAGCTGGGAGGGATATCGATCCATAGTCGTTCACTGTGATTGAAATCTTGCGACTGGCTGGGCCACTGACTCAGCCCCAAACAAGGTGGCCTTGAGCTTGTGTTAGCCAAGTCAGGCTCAGTAGAACTTCCCGCCAGTCTGGCTTGCTTGGGTTGCTAGAGCTCTTGTTGCTCAAACCAGCGACTCGATGCGTGAACTCATGGCTGTTAATTTAGATGAGGCCGGTAACCCTGCCTATCTCTGCACAGAGCAGTGAAGAGCAGCAACTGTTGCTTACGTTTGTCTTCCTCCTCCTCCTCCTCCTCCTCCTCCTCTCCCCTTCTGCCTCCATCTCCTCCTCCCTCTCGTACACCCCCCCCCGCTCCTCTCTGCTCCAGCCTTCTCTTGTCCCTCCTCCTCATCCCCCTCCCCTTCGACTACCTATCCTTGTCAGCGTAGGCCCGCTCTAGTCGAGCCAGTTAGGCAGCCGACTTGATGCCTGGTCTCAAGCTTTGCATACGTGACTCCTTCCCTCGAAATGCAAGAGCTGCTCGTTAGTCATGCCTGCTCCTCGGTCGGCAGATCGCTGGCTCAAAATTCGTTAAATTTATTGGCACACTCGAGAATTGGGACCTAAGCTATTTCTAGCAACCCGACCAGTGTTGATAATCCACACCTAATGTCTACCCCTTAAACTGAGTTCTTAGCTGCCAATTTTCCGATTGGTTTTCTGATTTATTCGGCTTACACTAATAGAATCAAACTGATTCTGGGACTCTGTATCATTAAGACAAAAGGCGCCTTGGGTTTCTGGCAGTTGTCGTAACACAGTGCTCTGTGAAATAGACCGCCAGCATTAACATCTTAAATCTGTCTCGTCTGATGCCCGTAAAATGATGAAGTAAGCTGACGATAAATGGTGAATTTTACTTAAGTAGAATGCCTGATCCTTCAGTTGTTATTGCAACTAACCAGCTGTATTTAGGCATGACCTTGATGAAACCGGGACTCTTGTGATTGGTTGGAAGGACATTCAAAATCCACCGAGTCGGTCGATTTGGCCGATTCAATTCAACTACTGTCTGCCTTATGGCGGCAAGTCAGCAGACTCGGTAAACTTATATTGTTCTGTTTCATGGCTGAAGGTGTAGTCATTAAACGTTTGTGTGAGAAAGAATCAACAGTATAAACTCAGCTTCGTTTGTATTAGGATTGGTCGGGTTGTTGATCTGCAAGAAGCTGGAATCTTGATGCTGGCCTAATCTAAAATAGATCTTAGTGTATGGTGTTGCTAGAAACCAGTGCATTTTGTCGTCCTGCTGCATGTCGTCCTGCCCGGCAGTAGTGCTACCCGACCTCATATGTATGGGGTATAGCAGCGACGTAACCGGCATCATCATTGATCCTAAAAGCGATGGGCAAAGTCGAATGCCGGTAGAAGATCGGCAGCCCTAAGGGCCGATTGCAGCTGCTGCCAGGTGCTTTAGCATCATCAATATATAATCCCTTGATGACCACTCGACATTGAAGCCGAAGGAATATTCTATCATACCTAAATGACCAGTCTTAACTAATATCCATTCGTGCTCTAGTCTTTCGAAACTGTCACTGCAGATTGCTGGTATACACCGATGCACCGTCAGCCAGCTCTACATACAAGGGTAACAATGAACTGATCAAGCTTTTAAAAGAGGATGGCATTTTGCCGAAGCTCCTGAAGTTCATGTCTCTGGTGGAGGACCCTAAAGAAGATTGGAATGCAAACTGTCGTCTATTCAAGGTACCTTTGCTTTCCCTGCACCGTCCAACTTGCAGTAGTGTCATCTGGTATCATGCTTGATTTGCAATGGTATTTGCTTTATTCTTGATGGCTAGATAATATATTGCTTTTTTACAGGGCCTTTTTCGCAACTACGGCATTGACCTACTTGATTCATTCAAGTTACCTCTGCTCGAGCTTGCTCGAGATCCTTGCCACATCACCGAAGCTGGCCGACATAAATGCCTCAGTCAAGTCGTTTGTGGCGTCGTGCGTGGATCAAAGCACTGGCCTTTCGAAGAGGTATTGTAATCAATGTGATTGACGAAGCTGTCTATTTTTTCATCTGTTTAGTTGGAAAATGGAATGATGGAGGTCCTAGTCTCTGCATTCTCAAGATTATTGTCCGTGTAGCCAGGAACTGCTTTAATTCTAGCACTTTATCGGGGACTGGCCATGATGTTGCCTCTGTGGGCTTGGCAGTGAGCTTTTCAGGCTGCCCACTCATGCAATACGTGTAGCAGGATCAAAATTGATGACATGGCCATGTGCTAACTTATGCCTTGTTTGGCATGAATCATTCACGGATGTCGTAGTTATTATTCATAGATTGCAAGCCTATTTACCGAGTTGCATTCCGGAAAGTCCCTTTCTGCTGACACCTCTGAGACACCATGCTATACGTGGATGCTCATCAGCACTTGTAAGTTTTAACTAGAAGATTGCCATGACTAGCACACTCATACCTATGTCAAAGGCATTTTTCATGACTGATAAAAGCAAATGGTCTAGGCATAGTTGCCGCACCACACCGCTTTTTCTCGACCTGCACTGGCTTCCACTCATCGACTTCAAGGTTCTGTCACTCACTTCTAGGTCTCTTCATTCTTTGGCTCCAGCCTACTTTTCAGATCTACTTCACCAGGCTAGGCATGGTACCACTCGCTTTTCTGAATCTAATCGTTTAGCTAGACCTCGTACGAACCTCAAATCCCTTGGAGACCGTGCCTTTAGTTTGCATGCTCCCGAAGCCTGGAACACACTTCCGACTGGTGTCAAGACATCCCCTGACTTGACGACATTTAAAAAGAAACTAAGAATAACGCATATATTTATCACAGCATTGAGTGGGTCCATTTGATTGGTCCTTTGTGTGCTTATGGGTGCTGACACTGTGCATGCTGCCACTAACCATATTTGTTTGCTGACCCTGTGAATGTTACCTCTAACCATGCTTGTTGTCATTGAGCATGCTACCACTAACCACTCAATCATGCTTCCTTTGCAACAGATGTAAAGTGTCTAGAAAGAGATTAAGTTGATTGAGGGTGCTATACAAATGTTTTTATTATTATTATTATTATTTATTGTTATTATTAATATGGGGTCTGGATGTTAGTTGCTGCTATCTTCTGGAAGTAGTTTGCCGGTTTTTGTAGCATCGTAGTGAGGACCGTCAAGGTGCTTGTTTGCTGAACACTAGAATGATAAAGTCAGGCAACGTGGCCTAAGATAAACAACATAGAAAGTAAGCTGGGCGAAAGCTTAAGCCTGAAAGCTTTATTTCAACCCACACATTCCTCGTAGCCTGTTCACCGCATCTGGATGTCGTGTTTCGGTATGACCTTTCGATAGATGATGGATCAGCTCTGCAGTGAAGTCTGCCTACTTTCAGCAACATAGCATTGCAAAATTCTGCCATGCTTATACAAGCGTATCCAAGTCATGCTATTTGGGATCTTGTATCATGGGCATCTATAACTCTCCTTGCAGATTTTCATGCCTATGCACTAAGATGCTCACACGTGCTGCAAAATTCAGCTGCTAGGCTTGTATATTTCAGAAACGTCACAATTGTCAAATTGCACCACTTAAGCATCATGCAGCTCTTCAACTTCAAGCCGCATGGGCAGCAGCCATGGCGAGAAGCAGGGGCCCTATTTTGGTGAAATTTGCATTGTATTTGAACGAACAGTGATTTTACGTTACATATGAAAAGGACGGTGTAGTGGAAATATTAGCTAACAAAAGATGTAGTGGTTATATATTAGCTAACAGGCTAACTGAAAATGGCCTTTGCCAGCAAAGTGAGCTTCGAATGTGGGTGAGCGAGCTCACTTTGTGGGTGCTCTGCTCTGCTCGAGGCTCTCGCGACGGAGGCCCGCGCGACTCCTGGGTTTCTCAGTGCAAAGCTGCTGTTGGCCTTTCTTTTATTGGTCGGGCTTCTGCCGGAAGACCTTGTGCAAGATTCCGAACAGTTAAATCTGCTATTGCCAGGTATAGACTTGAAGATTCTGTCACTTAATTCTTAATTTCTAATTCTTAATTCAGTTCCCTTAATTCTTTGGCTACAGCCTTCCAATCAGAACTACTTCCCTACCAGGCCAAGAATCGTGCAACCCTCTGTTCTGACTCGAATCGTTCAGCCATACCTCGTCTGAGCCGAAAATCCTAGGAGACCGTGACTTTAGTTCGTACGCTCCCAAAGCTTGGAGCTCACTACTGATGCACGTCACAACGTGCCCTGACATGACGACATTTAAAAAGAAGCTTGAAACCCCTGTATATTACAGCATTTAGTGGATCTTTGTGATTCATCCTTTGTGTGCATATGCAAGCGTATGCTGTGCCTGCTGCTTTCGGATGCCAACATCGATCATTTGGTTACAGCTTTGTATACAGCATCTGTAAAGTGCCTAGGAAGAGATTCAGTTCTCTGAGGGCGCTATACAAATGTATTATTATTGTTTTTTTTTTATTATTAATGTTATCTGTACAACCACCAGTTAGCTTGAATTAGATTATAATGGCATCTCGACAACACCGCAAGGTAGTTCTCTACTGTTGCTGCATATTTTGATGAGCAGGTGCTGATTTTTCCTCATGAAAGACTGCCGGAGTTCACACCTGTTGCCAGGACCAAACCGGATACTAATCAATGTTGCCTTGAAGGCAGACAGGCTCATGGGAAAGACTTGTGAGCAAAAATTGGGCCTGCTCTTGGAGATTAATTTCGTCCGACTATTTACTGCTTGACAGCTTTCGTAGTACATTGTGGTGATCTAAGCTTTTTAATATTGGATTAATTTTATAATCCAGTCTTTGATTCATGGACTCTCTACTCTATTATGCTTAGGGGAACACTCTACTTATTTGGCCCCTTAAGTGTTCTTAGCTTCATAAATTGCGTTAGTCCTCGTTATCAGAAGGCATCATTTGTGCTAGCTTTCAATGTCGTTAGTTGGCCAATGACTTTTCGAAAAGCCAGCTGCTGGAGTGACGCCCAATATTGGGCAATGGCTCTGTGGGACCATCGAGCTCTTGTTGAATCAGATCATTAGAGTGAATTCGGTTTGCTTTGAAAGAAAAGGTGTGTCAATACTTCTGACTTTGACCTTGGCTCTTCAAGAAATGCATGGACATTGACAACCGAGCATGTGGTCACTTTAGTATGCTATGGTCACTTGAGAAAGGTCTGCACGAAGTAATGAGCTTGACCTGTTCTTACGTAGGAGTTGTTTCTCTTAATGAGTTTTCAAGCCGATGCCATCCTGGTGTGTTCCAATTCTTTTTCTATGGAATGATTTTGCCAAAGCAAAAAATGGCTCGATTCGTGCTGCTTAGGCTCAGTCCTTGGTCTGCTTTCAGGCTCTGATTGGTGTCAGTAAGCCATGAGGGATTTACACGTGTATGGTTACTCGCCAGAAGCTTACAATTACCCGAGCTGCCAAGTTTCTTTAGGTGCCGATCAAGTCTTGCCTTGTGACCTGAGGAGTGCATCGATGCCGTGAAGCATAAGTTCGGTGCTTGTAGGTAATGACTCTGTGGGACTGGTTGCTGCCCTTTTTAAAAGAGTGCACTCAGAACATCTCATCGGAGAGCATGGACCAATGGGCATTCATGTTTGTGGCAATCGCAGTAAGTTGATTCTGTATCTTCTATCATCGATTGTGTCCAGTCATGGAAGATCGAGATATTTGTACTTCTGCTTATCTGCTCTTGCTAACCTTGCTTACCTGAAGCAGCCAGCCATTGCTAACTGCCATAATCGCTCGTGCTGTTGCTGCGCATGACCTTTATTTCCTTCTTGATTGTTTTATAGCGAAACAGAGATCCGAGGAGGCTCTTCCGTATGTTCAACTACTTGATGAGAGAAGTAGAAAGCTGCGACTCCGAATCTACTTCGCTTGAGCTAAGCAGGTTCGAGCCGCACTCAGTGCCCAGCTGCTACAGGGCGCCCAATGAGTGGTTTACAAGCAGGGCGCCGTTGCTTGTGTACCCGTATGGATTTAGTGGCCTCGTCCACAGTAGCCGCGCTTTTACTTAATCCCATCTCAAACGAGTTTGGCATTGGTATCAATTGACAGTCCGAGGTGACAGCTGGACACGGTTCTGTGTCTAGGTAACACGAAGAGCCCACTATTAGCTATGGTAGGCGTAGTTAGAGTCCACATTTAAACAGAAACTAGAAACGCATCTATTTACAACAGCATTTAGTGAATCCCTGTAATCATGTATCCTTTATGTGCTTATGCGTGCTGATCTGTGCATGCTGCCACTAACTAAACTCGCATGCTGAATCTGTGCATTTCACCCCTAACCATGTTATTCCTGTTGTTTATTGAGCATGCCACCACTAACCATTCGATCGTGTTTCCTTTGTGGCAAATGAAAGTGCCTAGAAAGAGATTGAGTTCTGTAAGGGTGCTATATCAAATGCATTATTATTATTATTATTATTATGCATAGGCTGTTCAATCAGAATCAAATCTAAAGCATACAAAAAGCTCCTGTGGAACTATTAAAACATTAAATAGGAATCTCCGCTTACCAGACCGACCTGGCGATCACGATGGGTCTTCCTGGCTGGCAAATGGGCGCATTATTGGGCCATGCTAAGAGTGCCCCAACGGCACACTGGACTGCTATTCTGAGTCGTAGTCATAATTAGGAGAATTAGAGGGCTTCTGCATGAGCTTGGCCTATGCTAATACTCATCCTCTTATCCTCTTGCTCATCTTTAATGTCTGGGCTACTGCCTGGTGATATCCGTGAGGTTTTTTGCTGGCACTCTCGGCAAAACTCTACGTGTGCTGAGAGGCAGTACAGTCGACCCTGAACCTATCTATGCTCTGTACATGTGGCTGTTATTTTTTAGCTTGTTTATGAAGATGGAATGTTAATTTCACGATAATGTTCGAATAGTCATTTATTTGAAGACAGTTATAAAGATGGCACTCACGAGAGTGTAAAGGAAAGAATAGGCCCACCTATGTAAGCTCTCGGTGCCATGCTATTCTCGGTCTGAGCGATGTTATTCAGCCAGTATTGGCTTAACTAACATGGCCGATTATCCTCCCACCACGACCCCAATTCCAACGGCACCTAGAACAGTGGATGATTACTGTGTGGGTGGTTCCGAATTTTGCCGACAATGTATACCATGCTTACTCAATTGGTCCAAATCGCTACGACTTGCCAATCATTAATGATTGCTCATCGAATGAAATTGCCTTCAACAAATTTGGTGACTGAAGCAGGTATTAGTGCCACTATAGCTGTGTGAACAAACTCACAAAACATTGATCAATTTCCGTTCGTCCGTGTATACCCTTAAACAAGGTGGCGAGGTTTCCAGCAGTGGTAGTGGGTTGCATGGTGTAGTGTATATACTGTATGTCTATGAGGTGCACTGACTGCCCCTCGTCAGTTCGTAGTTCTTGTGGCGAAGTAACTGCCCAGTTTTGCAATAAGTAGTAGGCGATGCTTAATGTGACCAGAATCGCGGTGAGACGTAGCCGCATGAATCGGCGGTCCTGAATCGGTGAGTCGGCCGTATACCTTTGCTTCAGGATGAATAAGTTTACCTTGACCGTCCAGATGCCTGACTGACCAGTGGATCGAACTAAAAAGGTAGTGCATCTGTGTGTGCTGATTGGTGCGTGCACATGCATGTGTGTGTGTGTCTAGTTTTTGGTCTGAGCAGAGAAACAGGTCTTCACCCTTTCAGCACTGCTTCTGTTGATCTGCAGGCTCCGAGAGGTCGGACCCTAGCATTTAGGTTGATTGGTGCCCTCCTCGGATAGTCTGCTTGGGTCCTTGGGATTAATGATGCTGTATTTACTGATAGCATCCGTTGCTGGCCACGTTTTGGCGCCAGCGGCAGGAGCCCGAAGCTCCTGAACGGTTGCGCTCTATCTTTGTCTGCCGTTCGTTGAACCCGAGCGAGCGCTTGCCTCGGCCTCGCTCCCATCTGCTCGGCTCTCGCCCTTCTGCCCTCTTAAGCTGCCCGCGTTTCTTGTAGCCGACTGCGCTATCTGCAGTGCGCGCTGGACGGCCGAGACTGGCGCAATGCCGAGCTGCTGCACCGGTCGCTGGATTTCGTGAAGCCGCTGCTCGCCCACCCGTTCCAGACGGTGCGCTCTCGGGTTGGCAGGTAAGCGCTACGGCGGCCGGCAGAGCGGCCTAGGGCCTGCTCCTCGCTTTGGCAGAGCGTTCGAAGCGGTCGAGCAGACAAGGTGACTGCCTGCCCAGCTTCACCACACCGACGTCCACGCTCCACCGTGTTCGCTATTATTCCTCGTCTGTGGCGAGCGAGGCTGTAGCTTACTTGTGCGCTGCGGCAAAGACTCGAAGTTGCTAGTCGTTCGGCAGCTTCTGGCTGCACCGAGCAGAGGCAAGCACGGAGTCGCCTGGCGCTCGGCGCTTGCCTTGTGCTGTTTATGTCCAAGCACTTTTGTCATTCGCCATCCTCGCTTCGGTTGCACTCGGCTTGCCTCTTTAGGCAGCTAGGGCGCGCTGCAGAGTGGTGAAGTTTATGCTTCACTGTCTCAGTCCGGCCTGATGTGCATGCTTACAAAAAGACTGGCCGTTTAAGATTTTTTTTGTCTGACATCATGTTCACGTAGGCTATGTTTGATGCCGATCTATACGGTTAATCGCACATTTTTAAAGATAACTGCCGTTCGTCGGCTGAGAACTGACTTGAGTCTGCCACTTCGGGCCACGCACGCATACGACCCCGTGTGGCGGGCACCTGCCTAAACTGCTCGGCATCCCAGATGCCAAAAGCCAATGCCCCTCTGCGTTCTGCATGCCAATGCCCACTCATCTCGCGGTGCGTGCAGGCTGATCGCTTGCCTGACTCTTTTGTAGTCAGAGAATTTGGCTGCAGCTGAAGCGATGGCTGAATAAGCCTGACCTAGCTATCAAAATCCCAGCTGGTGTGCACACATTTTTTGACCCACTAACTTATGTCTGCTAACAAAGCAGCAGCTTATTGTGATCCCTGTCCTTCGTCACTGGACGCGCCTGTTATGAGCGAACTGGCCACTTATAGATGCTGACCATCAGTGCTGGCTTTGATGCATCGGTGAATTCGATTGCTGTGCAGGACTGCACGTACCTCTTGCCTCGCTAAGTTTAACCTGAATGCCAGAGACTGAATTTCATTCTGCGCACGCTCGCCTAGGTTCCTTGTGACAATATTTCAACACGACTATGGAGAGAGTGATGATCCAGAAAGCCTTAGCCCTATACGGGCAGTATTCATCAGAAACATCATGCCTAGGCTGGACATCCTAAAAGAAAAGACATCGATGGGTGAGCAACTGTCATGCCTGCTGTCCGTGTCGTGGCTGTCAGGTTATATGCTTCTGGAATATTGCTGTTTTCTATTGCACAGTGAGCCTTGTAAGAATGTGTGTGCATGCATGAGTAGTGAATGAGTGTGTGCAAACCTGTCTATGCTTATGTCTCTGTGTGTGCTATATACATCTTGTCATGTGATGTCATTTTTTATCAATGTGAAATTATTATTACTTAATTATCGAAAATCCTACTTTTGCTATATAACTGAAGTGTATAATTATATATACAGGCTTTTACCCAGTTTCCCTACTACCGTTCCTATCAAAGAATCCGAGACAAGTGGAGGTAGACTAACTAAACTCTTATATAGAAACTTCGACCCTAGCAAGTAAGTTCAAGTCAGGTTTTAGAGCTATTCACGCCACAGAGTCAGCATTGTTTCGGGTGTATAACGATCTTCTGGCCTGCTTAGACAGAGATACTACATCCAAAGTCGGTCCATCCATTTGAACATATCCCGACTGACGGCACGACATCCTCTGACTTGACGGCTTTAAAAAAGAAGCACACCTTTTCCTCACAGCATTTGATGGTTCCTTGTAATTGGTCCTCAGTGTGCCTATGCATGCTGACACTGTGAAAGTGACCACTATTAAATATGGTGCATGCAGGTTGACTGTGCATGCTACCAATAACCATATGTTCATGCTTCCTTTACAGCATATGTAAAGTGTCTATAAGGAGATCGAGTTCTCTGAGGGTGGAATGCAAATGCACTATTATTATCATTAACCTGCACAGCTCAATCCATTCTCCCTAACACTAGTCTCCAGACGGTGTATAGTCTAGCTTCGACATTCACTTACGATGCCATCCATCCCTATTGGCATTCTTCATGAACGGTCAGCCATTATTGGTGTCTGCCATTGACTTCCAAATCCCGGCTTGACGTATTGGCTGTCTTATCTTTTAGCCTATTCTGTTCAATGCTGATTTAGCAAATGGCACAAATTCAACGTACGTGGCCTATACGTGCATCTCGACCTCAGCATTTTCAAGACGTGTGGCTGTGGAAAGAGATGTTTACACGATTGAGTTCATGGTCGAGCATGACAGGATCGAGCATGGAGATGAGGCAAACGTGAATTCACTAGTGAGGTGCACTATAAAGAATCCAGCGGTGGTCGGAGAGGGTAGTACTGGTTCTGCTTCTGCTTGAACAGGAAACGAAAGTCGTGCTTATCCATGGAGGAATCGTGCTTATCTGCTGCCAGCTCTCTAAGGTGACAGCTCTCTGTGAGCCTCGAGGCGCTGCTGCCTCCACTCACAGCCTCTCTGTTTTGTACTTCGACCCTGCTGCCGGCAGACTCACAAAGACCTAGCTGCCAGAGAACGTCGGCAGCGTTTTTCCTTACCACTGGCCTCTGGCATACAGCTGGCTTATGCTACGCAGCTACGCCGAGTGGCTAGCGGGCAGAACGTGAAGGCAAACTCGTGACAAAATTGCTTGCCATACCTCTGTGAATAGACTTCCCCCGAGGTGTCTCGGCCAATCTTCCAACCTTCCGTCTCTGAGAGGTACATGTTTTTTCACTCGTTACCCGATTTGCAATTCTATGCCGTCATCCCTTGTCGGTTGCTTTGTTTACCTGCCCGGAGCAACTGTGCCTTTAGTTGAGCGTAAGCCTTTGCGCCTGATGCCTCAGCTTTCGCAGCTGCCGACGGTTGGTGCTCAATAACCTGGTATCCTTCGATGCTGTTTAGAGGGGGCTACTACCGATTCTCGCTCATTGAAACTGTGCACTTTATTTTCCATGGTGTACTCGTACAAGTGGAGCTGTCTGTCAGTTGCTTAGCTTTCTCACCAATGTGACCAACCCCCCCCCCCCCCAGTTCTCGACCCAGGTCGAGGGCTTGAGTTTTGCTGCAGCAGACAAACCTTGATCTCCCTCTGTTAGAGGGTAGTCTGCTGTCTGTGCCCTTTTTTTGTACCGGCAACCAGTGCAGTGCAAAACCTTAAACTTGCTCGTTTATTTTTTATCCTTCAAGGAACTTCCTCATTATTCATGCAAGGATTATTTTTTGTTAATGTCTATTTTTTGCTCAATAACTATTAGTTTTGTGCCGATTTGATTTGATTTCCGGACAAGATTATTAGAATATCGATAGCCATAAAATTTTGCTTTAGAACCTGCTCATGTTGCACCACTGAATGGCTCGGCTGCGACTCCTCTGTCGGACAAAGCAAAGACTCTACTTTTAATGAAAACAGGTATGTTATATTCCTTGCACTTATCATTCAACCAGTGTCGTTAAGGAGAAGTTGAACGTGATTCTTTCTGGCTCAGTTGTCGATTTCATCTTTTGTCCTTATTGCTAACCTTAATATGTCGCCATGGGAACTGAGGGCATATATTTTGGCTTGAAGTGCATCCGACTGCATTATATGGTGTTCCCATAAAAAATAGCATATTCAACTGTAGTAAAATCATTCAGTTCTACTTTATGAAAAATTAGGTAAATAATGGACAGGTAAACTTCTAACTCAGTATGCTACTGCCAACCAGTAGTGGCCACCGACAGACAGCATTATATTCTAAGGTGTGTGCTTCTAATTCTGAATGATGTCCAGGCATCTATCGGTTTCATAGTTTTCTTATGCTAAATAGCTTAATAACGTTTAGTGGTCATACCAAATTCTCTACGAGATCCTCCCTTGAGCAAACGGCCTGACTTGTCCCTTACGATGGGCATATCTCTCATGAGGGCTACTACTCTGATTAGCATGCACCACGGATTTTGCTATGGTAAAATCTCATAAGATCACCATCAACTAGTAATCAAAGCAAGAAGGGAAGATCCTATAATAAAAATAAATCTCCGAGCCACAGGTTTGCTCAATAACCTTGTGCATCGTTTTTTGGCTGCTGTAAAAAGCTTACTATGTTCAAAATGTCACAATGTAGAAAAAAGCTTCAGTTAACTAGTTTGCTTGGTTGCATGTGTTACCAAGACTAGCCCTTTTTCGTCGACTTTTGGCTTCTCCTGCCAGTTTAACCAAAGAATGTGATTTTTATAGGAGGGTATTGCCATTCATGCTAGATATTTAAACCCATACCACCGCAAGGCAACATCGTTATCTGGCCCAACTGAAGTGAGCTGGTATTTTCAGGTGTGCCCTCGTTTAAAATTGATTTTCAAAGTTGTGAATTTAGCATGTGTCTTACGTGCTCTTTAGCAAATGGCTTGCAATCTAAGATCTTCGATTAGGATAAAATTGTCTTAAAGTCCGGATCTGTCAATAGTTATTGCAGCTGTCTAACATAGCTATCTTTTCGAGCTGTCTGCTGGTAGGTAATTAGGGAGCTTTCAAAACAATCACGCCTTCGAAATTTGGTTGTCTAACCTGGCCATGGAAGGTGCATGTCACTGCTTAGCTATTATCTCACCTTAGCGTTTGCCTTAGCTAAGCTGTTTTGCACAGTATGTGCACAGGCTATTAAAATAAGTTTGATCAATGATGTAAATCTGGCGATATTGGCACAGCAATTGCTCTGTTTTGCATGATTAGTCTCCTGACTAACATTTTTAATCAGTAATGAAAATGCTGAAAAGTGAAATGGTGTGCCATTGTGAACCCAGTCGATTTGATTTGGAGCTCGTTGGAGGACTATCAATAGTATGTACTATGCACTATGTTTAATGTTTAATGATTGGCACTTCACTGCAATTGTTCAGGTCCTATCTCAGTGGGATACTCCAGAGTATTAATGTGAATGGACAAAGATTGCCCGAGGAACCTTTGAAATATGGGGTACCTTGGGGCTTTGTGCTTGGTCTCGTTCTTTTCACGGTTTATACTCTCCTTCTTGCTGATGTGATTGCCTTTGATCCTTTCCAACCCTCTAGCATGTCGAATTCTCTTAACTTCCTTGCTGCATGTATTGATGACATTTGCACTTTGATGGCAGTAAACTTTCTTAAACTGAGTAATGATAATAGTGACTTACTAGTTATAAGCAAACCAAGTGTTTTTCAGAGATTGGAAAGGCTAACGCTCAAAATCGGCTCTGCCAGCATATCTCCTGTTGAATCTGCACGAAATCTAGGTGTCATGTTCCAAAGTGAACTTTCTTTAGGCTAACACATCAGCTCCACAGCCAAGGCTGTCTACTTTCAGCTACATAACATTGCTAAAATTCAGGCTTGTTTAGACAGGGATGCCACATCTAAATTGGTCCATGCAATTGTGACATCACGTCTGGACTTCTGTAACTCACTGCTTGCTAATCTACCGGCCTGTGCAATCAGACACTTGCAGCTGGTGCAAAACTCTTCAGATAGGCTTGTCTGTCGTGAGTGTCGAAGTTGTCACATCACACCACTTCTTACCGACCTGTACTGGCTCCCAGTGAAGAAATGCATTGACTTGATTTGATTTTGTCGCTCACTTTTAGGTCCCTTCATTCTTTGGCTCAAGCCTACTTATCAGATGTACTCCCCCAGGCTAAGCATCGTACCACTTGCTTTGCGGAATCTGATCGTTAACCCATACCTAATACGAACCTGAAATTCTTTGGAGACCGTGCCTTTAGTTCGTATGCTCCCAAAGCCTAGAAATCACTTCCGACTAGCGTCACGGCATTCCTTGACTTGGCATTTAAAAATAAACTAAAAACGCATCTATTTATCACAGCATTTAGTGGGCCCCTGTGATCCGACCTTTATGTGCTTATGTATGCTGACTCTGTGCATGTCACCTCGAACCATGTTATGCTTGTTGTAATTGAGCTTGCTACCACTAACCATTCGGTCATTCTTCCTTTGTAGCAAATGTAATGTGCCTAGAAAGAGATTGAGTTCTCCAAGGGCCCTATAGCAAATATATTATTATTATTATTATTATTAAGACATCTGTTTTAAGAGATAGTCGCAGAAAATTGAAATCCCTGAGCAAACTTGGTCAGTTTTGTGAAAACGTGTGGCCATACTTTAGAATTCATCTTATTTCTGGATGAATTTGTTGAAGGCCAACATTACTTCAGATCTTTTTCGAACTGACTGAAGCTGAGCACTGAGCTCGAACTGGCTAAAGCTGAAGCCTAAATGGAGACATGCATGCTATGGCTGCAAGTCATTTTAACTTTTTGAAAGACCTGCTACTGAAAGCTGGTATGAAAATGCATTTGTCCACACTATGCGTTCAGTGAATTATTATTTTCTAGTCCCTGCTTAGCTTCCCTTGGCAGAGCAAGGAATTACCTCGAATGCTCGGCCGATGCTCTCAATAGGTCAGTTTGATGAGAAGAACATAGAGCAAGAGTATTCACTGTCTGTCTGCTTTACTTACAAAACCTTGGCTGAAGCCTTGCCAAATAAATAGGAAATGTGGAGTACATAAAAAGTGCATTTGGCCAAGACGTGGCAATGATTAAAGTGAGTTGTTACAAAACGACTTTGAAAACTCGAATTTGAATTTGAATGACCTCGGATGCTTTCGAACAGAAGCATCTTCCATACGGTAATCCAAGAGTGCATATATGAAATGTCTTTTAAATGTACATATATGATGAAAATCAGTTATTAAGGTCGCCCTCAAAACGATTACTCTAACCCAGGAAAATGGCTTTGGAGGACTATCGAAGGCCTAGAGATACAAATTACTTAATTGTATTGTGATTTGTTTGCTTGTATGAGTCCTAGATAATCTAGTGGTTTACTGTGATACAACATATCCATGTGGCATAGCTCTTTGACCTTCCATTGTAATATCGCAATATAACAAAATATTATAAAGTAACTATAATAATGAAGCTGTGTCAAAACATTGGGTTTATCTGCAGCTTAGATAGGAAGAAACAGTGTGCTTGGTTGTATCTGGGTCTGAATTATCTCTATTTGGCTATATATTGCTGTTAAATGACCTCCTTAATGTGGTGCATCCGGATCAGAGCAGCCTTGCTATTTTATTTATTATTTATTATTATTATTTTATTTATTATTGGATTGGAACGGCCTGGGAACTCTACTGATCAATGCCCTGAATGTCGTATAAAGACAAGATTGTTGCTGCTCACCACTTAATGGTCTGGTTAAACACGAATTTTTAAATTCAGCTTGTACTACAATACTTGATTCCAATATTCTCCACGATGCTGGCAGCCTATGATATTTTTTCTCTCATCTTGAAGCACTTCGATAACCCGTTGGGCCGAGGGCATTGTTTTGATCATTTGGATTGTGTTTGCCCCTGCAGCTTGTTTTTTGCACAAATCACTCTTCTCATTAGATATTTTGTTTCTTTTCTTCTGCACTCCTCACTTAGATTTTGAGGTTGGCCGTAAAGTGGTACTAATATTGTATTGTCCTTCGTGAGTTTTAAGTGATTTATTCATTACAGGTAACCCAAAATTACATCATATGTGTGCATCTAGGTTCTTGAGGAGCATGTGTAATTAAACGCGATAGGTCACGACGACCACCGGTAGACCACTTGATCGTCTTTAGTTAACTCATATAGGGTTAGTCGTCAACACCAGTGTTAAATTAGAATACTTTATAATGTGTAAATATAATTATCTCCGGCAGTGGAGGTCGCTACCTGAGTCTAGAGCTGCTCTGTACCTGTATCCACTGGTGCCGGATCAACCCCCCCCCCCCAAAAAAAAGGAATTTCGAAAGCCCCTCTTCCTTGATGGCTCTCCCATGCCATCAAACATTGTTCTATATATTGTAGTCTTAATCTGGCTGGACACAAATTTCAATCGCCAGATAGTGCGCAAGCAATGGACGGCCGAGTTAATAAGCTTTCTTCCACTGGTAAGTTATTTAGTTTGGCTGCTGATGACGGTTTTGCTGTTTGAAGTAACTTGTCTCGTAATGCTTTTTTGTTACCGTCACTTAATCATGACAGTGTATATTGCCTTGTTTGTAGTAACCAAGTTTTGCTTAAACTTTTTCTAACTTTTCTTGTTTCAGATCTTCCCCCTGGTTTCTGATACCAGTGATTTAGAGCTTCGTCAAGACTGCTTCACTGCAATTGCAAGGATGTCACATCCTACCTTGCCGAATACACTGGCTGTCCATTGGATGGATGCTATCGAGGAGGTGGCCAAGCAGCAGTCTTGGCAAGGACGATTTCTTCTTTTGGGTCACATGCAGTCATTCGTCTTCCAAAATCTATTCAGTGTCTCAGATGTTCCTATCAAGACTCGGATTCGGGCCGTTCTGTTACAGCTGCTAGAAGATGAACAGGTTGAGGTACTATGCATATGTGGAGGCTTCAGAAATGTTTGTTTTAAGCTGTGTATTCTGCAACTCTCGGTTACCATAAGCCTTTTTTGTCTGCTGCTACTACCACGTGGTCATGCCGATTAAATCTCAAAATTGAAGGCACTCGAAGTCTTTACTCGAATTAATGAGTCCAAGAAGTGGTGAAGCCAGGATTTCTATCTAGGAGGAGCAGACTTGAAAAATGTTTAGGTAGTGGCAAGACCCGCAAGAATTTCATGTAGGCGAGGCTAGACCCGAAATTCATGAACAATTATAGCATAAAATTGTAGTGTATGTGACACGAACTCGGCGGTTGCTCATCGAGGAGAATTAAGACATAGTTATTTGTCATTGGTTACAGCTGGAGGATCTAGGAATAGGTTAGCGACCCATGTTGCCATTAACGATATAAGCACAAGCTTACTAAATATTTGAAACTGATTAGGGTTTCAGACTGGAGAACGAGAATCTAGGTTGCATGGAATCGTTTGGGATTATGCAGGGTAGGGCAGATCTTTGCTGGACAGGAAGCCCTTGCAATGGATGATCTCTCACTAATGCAAATATATAATTTGCATGATGCCGTAACCCAGGTGACTTGTGCTGAGCTATTAGTGCCAACCTGCGACCGAGAGTGGATTGTGGGATCGAGTGGATGAAGGACGGTGGGCGCAATCAAGGCGTTTGCCTGATGCAAAGCCGTGCTTGCCTGTGACCCGAAGATCGACCTGGCACCATCTCTCTTATTCAGAAGGAGCAGTCTGAAATAGACCAAAGGGCTCATATGACATACTTTGCTTTGGGTCAGCCATATTTACGTTGATTTTGATCGTGTGCCTTTTTTTGATGTGGGCCTTTGCGTGTCTCTGAAAGTCGAAGACCCCGGTGATTGCAATCGTGGCTTCTAGCAGGGTGAATCGGGGCAACAGGGGTTTAAAAGCTAGAGTTGCTGATTAAATAGTCGAGCAGAAGCTAGCTAGCCTAGAACTCGGGGCAAAAGTAAACTTGATACAGCACTCTAAATGATAGAATAAGTGTAGTTGTAAGTGAGTCACTTGGTTAAGTAATATACCGGCTACTTTCAAGTATGAATTTGACATTGGAAGTGTGCTGTATGAATATCAGCTTACTGGAATTGGTGATTGTGCTCCATCTGTGAGCGCTGAGTTGGTCACTGTGGGGTTAGAGGGTGTAAAGATGGCTAAGTAGACGTTTATCATATATCCCAATAGCTAGCTTGCTGGTGCAT
Source organism: Cristatella mucedo (assembly GCA_009760855.2). Taxonomy (NCBI): domain Eukaryota; kingdom Metazoa; phylum Bryozoa; class Phylactolaemata; family Cristatellidae; genus Cristatella; species Cristatella mucedo. The sequence goes on from WPIO01000076.1 coordinate 1,150,945, forward strand.
ATCGTGATGCCAGAAGTATGTCGAATATATCAGCAATGTATAGTTATGTTGTATCTGTCCAACCTATAACTAGGTGGAAAAATTACAGCTTGCAAGCCTCTGCTTTGCTGACAATACTACTTATCTAAGAAAGGCAGCTTGATGAAGTTTGCGCTACAGTGGATATTACTTCTGCTTGGCATTACTGCTGTCTCTACCTTTATTCTGACTGCAGTCAGTAACTTGCTTTAAATAACCTATATAGATGGTCATTATTATATGCTTCGATTGGAATAGTGCCTCATAGGTATTAAGTTCAAATATTGTCATCAAGTGACTGGTTGTTCGTGCTTAATGCTCTCTGTATGTGTTGTACCTTGTGCTTCTCCAGGTTCGGCAACTTGCTTGTGAGACTTTGAGTGGTGCTCTACAATGCGGCTATTTGGTGATGAACGAATCGTTGCTGGTGAGTGCATCATTAAAACATTCATGATGATTGTCTTGTAATGGGGGTCTTTATCCATCTGGTTGTTATTTGCTCGAGATTGGCAAACCACTCAACATTGGCTCTGCCAGCATATCTCCTGTAGCATCTGCATGAAGTTTAGGTATCCTGTTCCAAAGTAACCTTTACCTAGACGACCACGTCAGCTCTGCAGTCAAGTCTGCCTACTTTCAGCTACTTAAAATTGCTCAAATTTGGGCTTGTTTGCTGTGATTGTTGAGATTTTTAGAGGCTTTTAGATCAGCTAGTGTTTTTTACATCCAAATTGCTCCTCAAATTGCATGCGTTGTTTACATCCCGTCTTGCCTTCTGTAACTCACTGCTTGCTGGTCTACCGGCCTATGCAATCAGGTGCTTATAGTTGGTGCAAAACTCTGCAGCAAGGCTTGTCTGTCGTGAGCATGGCAGTTGACGTATTACACAACTTCTCGCCGACCCCAATCAAGCAGCGCAGCGACTTCAAGGTTCTGCCACTTCTTTTAGGTCCCTTCATTCTCTGGCTACAGCATACTTATCTAAGCTACTCTGCAACCAGGCTAGGCATCGCACTACCAGCTCTTATGACTCAAATCGATTAGCTGTGCCTCTAATCAACTTTAAATCCTTTGGAGACATGCCGTTATACTAGCTGATTTAACAGCCGCTTGTGTATAGCGACAGAAGAGCCTTAACGCCAATCACTACTGTGTGCAGCGGCGATGAAGAATCGCCCACCGTAGGATTCGAACCCGCGACTTCTGTAACGAGGTCGTGTAAACCAACCACCTTACCTAGTGTGCCATCACGGCTCACCGTTATCTTGTATGCTCCCAAAGCTTGGAATTTCCAACTGAGTCTCGTCATCCCCTGACTTATCATTTAAAAAGAAGCCACAAAGCACCTGTTCCTCATTGTATTTACTGGGTCCTTATGATTCGTCCTTCGTGTGCTTATGTGTGTGCATACTATGTATGCTGCCACCAACCATATAATGCATGTTGATACTGCATGTTACCACTAACCATCTGGTCGTGCTTCCTTTACAGCAGATGCAAAGTGCCAATTAAAACTGTAAGTTCCCTGAGGGTGCATTACAATTTGTATTATTATTATATACCTGGATAGTGAGGTGGGAGGAGCACCTTACCACCGAGCTAAGAATCTTTCATTGCTGTAAGCAGTGCCAGCCCTAAAAATATGCACACCCCAAGAATCATAGCAAAACCTTAAATATTGCGCAGCTTAAACAACAAGGTAGAGATTCCTACTAAAAGGTAGCATTAATGTGAATTAACCAACGTGTTTTGCCAATTGTATATGCTCTAGCATCGGTTTGCCTTCAGGGTCCAAAGCATATGCAATAATAAATTTGTTTGGAAGAGTTGAGTACATTTACAAACAGTTGGGGTAGTCGAAGAATGATTTGGTAGTGTTAGCACATGTCGGGCTTTGTTGATGGATACTAACAACACATAGTCAGGGAGTGTGTGTGTGTGTGTGTGTGTGTGTGTGTGTGTGTGTGTGTGTGTGTGTGTGTGTGTGTCCGCGCGCGCATGGCAATTGTTCTTGGCCATCAGAGAGATCGGGTGAGGCTCACCTCAGATCTTAGCTGTTGAGATGGGTAAGCTAATCACACTTAACGAGCCATTTTGCCGGTTTGAGTTCTGCAGCAGGCAAATCTTTACAGTCTCCTTGCTTGAAGCAAAAGAAATAGCTATATATACTTCAGCAGCTATATAAATTTGGCCATTGAATCGACGAACATTTACTTCTTTTCCCTTGACTTGGAAAGCAAGATTTACTTTGAGCAGTAAGTAGCTTTGTTTTAATAAATATAAAATATAATTCATTTGTATAGCGCCCCAAGAGAACTTAATCTCTATTCAGGCGCTTCACATATGCCTCGGGGCTCGAGCCCACGACCTCAGTCAGACCTTGGTCGGGGCGAGCACCTTAACTCTTTGGTAATAGAGTTTTAGATTGTGTGGCACTTAACTTTTTTGCAGGGTCATTTCTATCAATTGTGCACCATTTCTGCCAAAGGAAGTGTCGCTAGGATTGTTAAAGCTGGTGCCACTGATGCTACAATGGACGGCAGTAGTTGCCTCGTGAAGCGACATGCAGGTGTTCTGGGCGTGTGTGCATGCATCCGCTCTTGTCCTTACGATGTACCGGACTTACTACCTGATCTGCTCATGAGACTCACCCAGCATGCACACGATCCGCAGCCAATTCAGGTAAGTGCAATTGCCTTTGCATCCTGGTCTACAGTGACGCTTGACTATTATACGTGTGAGGACCCATGCCTTGTCATGGTCGGTTTCCAGTATACCAGTACTGTCGTTCCTTGCCCCCTCGCGCTTCGGCTTTTTGGATTTTTCAAATACCTGGATATTCATTAACTGGTTGATCGAGATAGTGAAAATTACACAGCAGGCTCTCGGTTGTCTGAGTCAATTATACACTCCTGTATTATAATTAAAATTAAAACTACTGTACATATGGACTACAGGCCTATACATTTGAGTGCCCCCACAAATCATTAAGCGCCAGGTGCAGCCGCTCGACCACTCCTTGTCTAATATATTGGGTAAGACAAGTTTAATGGTGACTAAAGCAGCGTTATTTCATGTCTATGGTGTTTAATAATGTTAAAACAGTATTTATTAGTAACAGAGGATCCTGAACAGGTTTTCCATGCTCTAACTACAAGAATATTTGATTTATGAATAAAGAATTATATTTCGTGGAAATTCATTTATCACGGTTGTCTGAAACTGATTAACCGTGATAGAAGAGGGACGACTGTACAATCCAAACTTGGCAGCACGTGACTCACGTGACAGGCTCGTGCTTCCTCATTACTGCATGTTTTTTGTGATTTGAGCGGTAGTAAAAAGTTAGTAAAATCGTGTCTCTCTTTATATATATATGTGTGTGTGTGTGTGTGTGTGTGTGTGTGTGTGTGTGTGTGTGTGTGTGTGTGTGTGTGTGTGTGTGTGTGTGTGTGTGTGTGTGTGTGTGTGTGTGTGTGTATGTGTGTTGTGTGTGGTGTGTGTGTGTGTGTGTGTGTGTGTGTGTGTGTGTGTGTGTGTGTGTGTGTGTGTGTGTGTGTGTGTGTGTGTGTGTGTGTGTGTGTGTGTGTGTGTGTGTGTGTGTGTGTGTGTGTGTGTGTGTGTGTGTGTGTGTGTGTGTGTGTGTGTGTGTGTGTGTGTGTGTGTGTGTGTGTGTGTGTGTATAGTTCTCTGTCTATTTATCTATCTCTATCTCAGTTGTACCTTTGCTTTGATCCCTCCCAGCCTTCGAGCACCTCGAATTCTCTCAACTCCCTTTCTGCATGTATTGATGACCACTGTACATGGATGGCAGCAAATTTACTTAAGTTAAAGGATGATAAAGCTAACTTACTAGTTATGGGCAAACTAAATGTGATTCGGAAATTGGAAAGGCTGACGCACAAAATCGGCTCTGCCAGCATGTCTCCTGTTGAATCTGCACGAAACTCCTGTTGAATCTGCACGAAATCTAGGTGTCATGTTCTAAGGTGACCTTTCGTTAGACGACTGCATCAGCTCCACAGTAAAGTCTGCCAAATTTCAGCTACATAACATTGCTAAAATTCGGGCTTGTTTAGATAAGGATACCACATCCAAGTTGGTCCATGCATTTGTGACATCCCGTCTTGACTTCTGTAACTCTCTGCTTGCTGGCCTACCGGCACGTGCAATCAGCCGCTTACAGCTGGTGCAAAACTCTGCAGCTAGGCTTGTCTGTCGTGAGTGTCGCAGTTGCCACATCACACCACTTCTCGCCGACCTGCACTGGCTACCAGTCAAGCAACGGATTGACTTCAAGGTTTTGTCGCTCACTTTTAGGTCTCTTCATTCTATGGCTCCAGCCTACCTTTCAGATATACTACCCCATCAGGCAAAGCATCGTACCACTCGCTTTTCGGAATCCAACAGTCTAGAAATACCTCGTACAAACCTTAAATCCTTTGGAGACCGTGCATTTAGCTCGTATGCTCCCACAGCCTGGAACTCCCTCCCGACCTGCATCAGAACATCCCCTGACCTGACCACATTTAAAAGAAACTTAAAAACATACCTAATTAGGACAGCATTTAGTGGGTCCTTGTGATTCGTCCTCGATGTGCTTATGCGTGCTGACACTGTTCATGCTGCCACTAACCACATTTGCATGCTGACCCAGTGCATGTAACCCCTAACCATATTATTCATTTTGTTTGTTTTTCAAGCATGATTTTACTTACTATTCTGTTGCGTATCACTTTGCAGCAAATGTAAAGCGCCTAGAAAGAGATTAAGTTCTCTGAGGGCGCTTTATCAAGTGCAATATTATATTATATTATAAACTGTTTACCTATATCTCGTACAAGCCTCAAATCCTTTGTAGACCGTGCATTTAGTTCGTATGCTTCCAAAGCCAGGAACTCACTCCCGACTTACGTCAGAGCATCCCCTGACTTGACCACATTTAAAAAGAACTTAAAAACACCTATTTAGCATTTAGTGGGTCCATGTGATTCGTCCTTTGTGTGCTTATGTGTGCTGACACTGTGCATGCTGCCACTAACCACATTTGCATGCTGACCCTGTGCATGTCACCCCTAACCATGTTATCACGTTGTTTATCAAGCATGATGTCACTCACCATTCAATCGTGTTTCCCTTTGCAGCAAATTTAAAGCGCCTAGAAAGAGATTTAGTTCTTTGGTGGCGCTTTATCAAGTGTATTATTATTATTATTTTCTCTATCTTAATTATGTAGTCATCCTGGAAAGACCAACCACTACCCCCTTGCTCAAGTAGGGTGATTCTTCTACACTCATTATTAAATGAGCCGGTCAATAATAAATAACAATAAGACATTTGTGTAGCCATTTAGAGACTAAATCTCTAAATCTAAATCTGGGGACTAGGTCTTACAAACGTAGTTTCCATATCTGGTCAGACAGAATCAGACGGCAAACAGCACTTGGTAACGGTGCTCGTCTGAGCCGACACAGTGGGTACTGGTGACCCCCTGAACTTGTTATTACGGCTAGCGACTTGTAGGTGCAGCATCAATGCATGCAGGTATACCAGTAGCGGAACATGGCAGCAATGAGAGCGCCTTAACATAACAAGTCCATATCCATAAGAGAAACTGGTCTATTAGACAGCAGCGCAGGGTTACAGGCTTTCAGCAACTGATGTATACCAACGGCTCTGCAGCCTAGAGCTCAATCAGCTCAAATATCGTATGCTAAATCTGAAAGCACAACTCACTGCCTATTGTATGGCAGCGGCTTTTATAGATTATTGCACGCTTGGTTCCTAGCTTTTACAATTAATGAGCAGCAATTATTGACTTATCAGTCATTATCTGGCTGATTTAGCTTGCTGCCGTTTCATGAGCACTTTGCATATGCTGGAAAGGTAGCAAGCATATCAGTTGCTAGTGATGGCATGCACAGCAGTGTCAGTATGCATTAGCACACAGAAGACAAATCACATAGGCTGTGAAACAAATGCTGTGAGAAATAAATACTGAACTGTTCTGGCCAGCGAGCCATTGTACCACTGCTGTAGCTCAGGTTCACATCTGACGTCTGATTGGCTGTGTTCGATCAAGCGACTGATAGTGATTCTGAGTTTTTTGAGTATTTTCAATGTCGACCAGTCAAATCCGAAGATCTCATACCAAAGCCTTTTGTATCGTGTGATGTTTTATGCCTTACCTTTAACAGAAAACAGTGAAGGAAACTATGGGCGAATTTAAAAGGACTCACTACGACAATTGGCTGGAGCACAAGCAGAAGTTTAGCGACGATCAGCTGGTGGTTCTAACTGATATATTAGTTTCACATAACTATTATGCCTAAAGGAATATTGCTGTGCACTCGCTGAAGGCAACATTATTCTTCTGCTGCTACTGCAGACTCGATCGGGTGCTGGTGCACGATGGTAATGGACGACGCGGGAATGCTTTGCAGTGTCAATGGATTGCAAGCAGGCATAGCTAATAATTCGCTGCTGTGTCGTCCCCATGTGGGACAACTGTTTGCCGGTTGCAAGGTTGTCTCTGTTGAGGGTGCTTGTATGCCCACCATATTTTGTGCCGCGGCTGATGGCGTCCAGAGACTACACAGTCCATATATGACAGCCGTATAATGATTTCATTTTCTAGCAATCACTGAACCAGTCTTCATTATGGTTGCGTTGCCTTTCTCGTAAAATGCGAATATCCGAATATCGCGAGACCTGGTTTTTTTAGAAGTCCTGTGACCATGAGAACGTGTTGCTCATTAAGAGTAGGGTCTGAGCCCTGCATCTTGCTTCGTTGATCTACCGATCTGTCTCACATGTGGATCGTGGATGTTTGACTGGACGAGCACAATTTAATGTCGTGCACGATTTGCTTAGACAGAACTGTTGTTGACAGCAACCGTTTATCAAGCCATTCAAAACCATGCAGCAACATCAGCCGTTTTGTGAGTGGGTACAAAAAGTATTACCGGGTTTGCAGTTAAAACTTAAGCTGGGGAGATAACCACGGCCATAAAAAAGACACGCCTTGCCCTTCTTTACTAGAACTGCTTTGAGTGTTCGTAACTCGTCGGCTGCTGTAGCACCCAGAGGTCGGAGCAAGCCCCTTGAGGGTTGCCAGGCTATCAAAACCTGTCAAAAACCGAAGATTCGGATTAGTTCGATTCATTCAATTACTTGCTACCTCAGGTTGTTGCTATTTATTTTGCTGTTTGCTACCCGCGGGAACCCACTTTGCTAGTTGGGCATTTCAGGAGGTGATGCCGGTGAGCTCTAGAACTGGACATATCTAGTTTGTTTGACTGAAGATGTTCATGTCGCACAAGCCGCTGCGTATGCGACAAAAGAAGTTAATGTCGTCAGTTAGGCATCCAGTGGCCGAGAGGGCTAAAGCACCCCCCCCCCCCGAAGAAGCAGGGAAGGCTGTCATAGCCGTTCAAGCCGTTGCATCTTAGCCCCTCTCCTCCCCCTTGAAGCACGCGTCAGCCGTCAACTGTCCTCCTAACCGATGCTGACTTTCCTCTTAGTAATAGGGCATGTACTCTACCGATGCAAGAAAAAACAGTATGGCCGGCTTAGCCTTGCCCGTGCCCTAATGCCAGAGTCTGGAAAAGAAAGAATTGGTTTTCCTGGAAGCCGCCATGCCAACAACCACGGCAACCCGAGTTTGCGGCTGCTTGCGGTCATCATTGCTGATGAGCAGGGGAGAGGGAAAATGCAGGTACTGCATATAGGGTTTTGGGAGGAGTATTGAGTGACTTTGGTGCCTGCCATAGAAATGGGTGAAGTGGTCCGGCTACAGTGCATTAACATCCCGTGTGCAAGGACTTGCCCTGAACGTTTCGAAAAATCCAAGCGTGCGAATGCTAGTTTTGCCTTGGTCGGGGTGTATACGACGCGCCCTATGATTTTGATTGGCCGTCTGGTGCTTCTAGGAGGCTTAAAGTAGAAGCAGCTTCTCCTTCATGGCAGTCGACCGATTTTGCTCTAACCCCAAGATCTGGTGATGTAGAAGCCCAAACCGAAACGAAGTAGGCGCGATTTAGGAGAAAATTGTATACTTAAACGCAGCCTAGAACGTGACGCAAAGACCTCAGGCGTATTTTCACGGAATTCAGGCAGTGCACTCACGGCGATAGCACTGGCTGGCGCCCGGCGACCCAATGCTCCCTTCAATGAAGTAAATCCATTAACCTGCACAATAGCCTTCGTATGCCACATTAGCCATTGCCAAGCAGGCTGCCTGCTTGCAAAATGCGATCTAGGAGCCAGTGGCACGGGTAGTTTGGACTAGACGTCTGGGTAGAGAGAGGCTCCGTCACTGAACCTCGAAACTATACAGCTTAAGCTGCGTTTACACTGCGAGTCTTGCTTCCTTCCCACTCTTGTCCTGCTTACAGCATTTGGCCTTTACGTCACCAAGACTGGGATATGGGGTTGTCCAAGACCTAGCGAAGACTCAGAAGCTTAACGCGGTTCTACTTCTGGACCAAGACTGAACAAGGACCGATTATATTTGGCGCCGTCAAGGGCTTGCCTACTTCATTGCTTGGAAAGCACGGACGACACACATTCGACCTTCGAAATCATCGATGCGTTCCTCGAGTCCCTGTTTATGGGCGCATCATGTAAGAACTAAGACTCGACGCGGACGTCAATGGCGATCGAGGAAAGTTAGAATTCGCCGGGAGGTGCATCTCCGCGGAGAGCCATTTTCTGACTCCCTAACAAAAGTAATTTCCCACGATCCCTCTGGGAGTGGAGCGAGTACGAAAAAGCCAGACTTCGAAGAAAACTGATCGTGTATACTTTCCATAAAGGGACCACCGAATCAGGACAGAAGCAAGACTTGCAATGTAAACGCGGCTTAATAGAGCCTCGTTGTTGGATGGCGAGTACATTCGCAGTTCATCTTTAGAGGGCAGCCATCTTTTTCGTAGGGCTAAAAAGGTGTAACGCCGAACGCTAGGCGGAGGAGGCGTACCTTGCCGCTTGCCAAGCCGTGTAGCGAACTGCCGAGTTAGGCGGTGCGCATCTGCGCGCAGCAATAAGCAGGTCTCCTTGCCAACGGCGTTTCTGGCGCCAACCACTTAAAGGCTGTGAGTTCGCTGCGTGAACTGTACCGAGATCCACACATTGCACTTAGATTTGTTCGAAAGTGCCCAACATCGCTGCTCGTCTCAGTTCACTTGAATCCCCGCACTCCTGGCAAAAACTCAGCAAGGCACGCGAACGGAACCCACCCTACAACCAGGGGGCCCTCGCTCTGCCGAAGAAACAACTAGCAGCCGGCGGGGCCGGTTCCAACGCTCCCAGTGGCTACGCAGAACCCGTGGCCCCGAGCGCTGCCCTAAAGAAGAGCCGTCCCCTGAGAATCCTGGGAAACGTTACTACTTCTGTTGCACGCCTCGCGAATCCGGAACTCCGGGCCGTCGTCATCGAGTGGCGGCCAGGGCGCCTGCATGCATGCATGCATGCCTGCCTGCCTGCCTGCACCGCTCCATTCGTTTCGGGTCGCTGGCTCGTCAAGCGACAGTGTACGAAGGAGTTACAATCGTTTTTTTTTTAAGCGGACGATCGTATTACTGCGGCGCTACGAACGAGGTCGTTCATCCTGGACACGTCCAGAGAGGCTTCCGCCGAGCTGCTCGCAGCTCCAGCCTGTCCACTTGGGGTAAACATTTCTTCTAGATGTCTCCGTCTGAAGGGGCTTCCGGGCGTCGGACTTTAGGACTGACTGGATCGTAAGGGTCTCCCGGAATGGAATTTTTAAAGTCAGCTATTAAGCCTGTCAGGGCGGCGAGCCTTCGACGCGGCCGTCCAGCTTCAGCTTGTCCCCAGACGAAAGGACGCCCACTTTTAGGACAGAACGACACGAGCCCATCGGGCAGGACCTCCGCTTCCGTCTCTCCTAGCGGGAGAGAGCTCGCGTGTTCCTTTAGACGATGCCAAAGAGGCTGACGAGGGCGCAGCGCTCCTTCCGCTGATGGAGTTTCAGACTCGCAAAATCGGACCGGACGACCAGCGTGCACTCGGATTCGGCTCCCCCAAGAAGCCGCCGTTTCTTCGCTGGAAGGCCTTGCGCGAAGCCCGCCGAGCGACGCCCCGTCGACGCGCTTTGCGGTCATCCTGCGCCGCGTGCAAGATGTCCCCGCCGGAAGCTGGCCGAGCGACTGCAGGCATTTCTCTTGAGGCTGAAGTCTGAAGGGGTCTGCCAAGCGGCACAGCTGCAGACTCAAAATAAATGCTAACTCCTGAGCATTTCGCTGTCCCAAAAATTTTCCAAATTTAAACAAAGTTAACAGCTACAAGTGAGCAGACAAGCAATGTGCTTAGCTCAATCGAGTGGTTGCGACGCGATGGCCACAATCTTGCGCCGCGTTCCTCAAGATGCTTAAGGTTCGAGGCCTCGAGCTGAAATCCCGGCCACGCTACTGATGGCTCTGGCTCACCTACCAGGTGCGGTGGCACGGAAGTGGTCCTCTTTGCAGATTGACTCGGAAACTGTGCGCCGGAAGCAAGAGTCCTCAGGTGAGAACCTGACAGATATAGCGAGTGGCCTTCGCTGGCTACTGCCGCTGCAGGTTCGTGGCTATTTCCGAGTTATTCGCTTGGGATGGGGGCCAAAAGCGTCTAAAATCCCTCGTTTAAGGAATTGATAGAAGACTTACCTTTTAAATAGTGACAGCCTTCAGACACTAACCGCCGCAACGCGCCGCTAGGATGTTCACATTGAGCCACATCGTATATCACATACAGTATATACTACATATATGCTGCTGCCTAGACAGAAATGTAAGCTCTCTGAGGGTGCTATACAAATCATTATTATTATCGTTATTATTACCTTTGCTGGTCGCTCAAGACGGGTCCTCACTGGGAGCTAATGACTCAGAATTTATTGAGGCTTGGTTCGCTGGAGCCCGTATGAGCTAGCGGCATGGACAGACAGCAGCCGACGCGAGCTACGAAAACTGTGCAATCCTAACGATTGCTAGAAAACCTTTTATCTACTGGGTACTCGTTTTTGCCATCAGCAACGCAGCCACCATTCATTCATTACCACGCAGTCCTCCGCGGCATTGGCTTCTGACTACGACCAATCCCAGCACAGCCCAGCCCACAATCGATTTCTATGCAAGTCTGCAATTGTAAGGCAAATGTGGCATGTTAAGAGTTCTAAAGTAGGGTAGTTCTGTGATTCTACAGTAAGCCATGCCCTTGAGTTGGAGAGTCGGCTCTTGCTTCCTTTCAAGGAGTGAAAGGATGGGCTTAAATTTGGGGCGCCTTCTCCGTACGCCAAGGCTTCATAGTTACACTAATACATCTGGCTTTTACCACTAAGATTGTCGAGCATGCTAAAAGAAATACTGTCATATCTGAGAGCCCTCGGCGAGTCCTTACGAGTAAAAGCAGACTCGCTGTCTCGTTGTCCTGAGGGAAGAAAGAGAACGTTCGATTTCGAGCATATTATGTTACTGACCGATTTGCCTCAGCGAAAGCAATGAAGTTACAGCTGCAGTTTTTTGAGTTGTAAAACAATAATTAGTTTCAGTTAAACTTCACTGGACCTGCCAAGTGGTGCACTTTTGGGGAGGAGGGGCGCTCGCTTCTTATTATCGCCTCCAAAGAGGCTTCCCCGCGGCAAGCATTTGTCGTGGAGCCCAGCTCTCTCCAAAAATTGTTATAGAAACCAATAGTTGAAATAAGCTGCTAAAATAATAATGAGGGCTAAACTAGAAAAATAATGGAGAAGCTAGCAGACCCTGTCTGAAATCCTTGTGAAAGTAAAAGCCTCGATCCAATTATCACACTAGGGTCAAGATTTAGACGTTAAAACTCTGGATATGCCCTTGGGCTGAGGCAGCCAGCGATATAACTTTACATTGTCGCTGGGTGCTTATAAAATTAAAATTTCAAGTTGGATTAAAAGTTACGTTAATTAAATTAAAATTTTAAAATTAAAATTTTAAATTTAGCTTATAAAATTCACCGCACAAAGTTGACATAGCTGGACTACGGCCCGTATATTCCAACAAAAAAGAATGCGTTCGAGTTTGTCAGACCATACATAGCTTGCAGCAGCATCATTAGCTTGGTACTATTGACCACCCATCACCTATTGGTACCGTCGATCATCTTGATCTTGAGCTTATATGTAGTCTTATATTCTATAGTTTTTAACTCCCATCTCCGAGGTGTAGTTCGGTGCATGGATGTCAACGGGCAGCAAGTCATGCAAGGAGCTCGGATTTCACTTTTATGTACACGACTGTCTGTCTGTAGCAGTGCTGTCATCATTTTGTGCTGCTGTCTCCCTGCCGTCCGGAAGTCAAACTTAGCTCTTAGCTCCCATGCAGCACGAATTGCTTACACGCAGCCAAATGTGCAGCAAACCCATCAGAAGTGGGACTACAGTTGGCCGTCGACTCATCAGCTGCAGAATCCGCAGTGACTGGCTTCCTATCGACTAAGAACCACCAACGTTTCGTTGTATTAGTGTATCTACCCAAGTTTTTATGTCTAGTAAACCGGAATCTGGACGAATGACTAAGATTTGCATGAAATCTCTTTAAGGCAGAGTACACGAAAATGCAAACATATACTCTTACTTTAAGTAGCACAGGGAAGAGGCTTCATCTCCCTTTATATCCGGACGACACAGTTAAAAAAAGAGCATGTCACAGCTGGCTATGACCGGCTTGAACAAGGTCAAAGTTCACCCATCCTTTAAAAATGTCGGCCCACTAATAAAAACCTTGGCTGTTGTAATGCACGTCTTCCAGCATTGACAGCTTGAACGTATTGGCGTTGCTTCATTCCAGTGATGCTAGGCGACTTTGCCCTAAGTAGGCTTATCGATTGGTCAGATCTTCGGATATGTAGCTACCGGTATCGGCTACGATCGTTTGCTTCCGGCTGTTTTCCATCGCAGCAAGCTACTACTAAGATGCTATGCTAATTATTACCATGTAAGCGCTGCGCTGAAGGAAAGGAACAACGTAACAAACTTGCTATCCCCTTTATTTACAATTGATAAACGTAAAACAAACAGCAGAGCTCTGAAGCTTGGGGCTGGAGGAGCAGACCTGGATGTGGCTGCATCTGGAAGCAGCTCCCATCACTAGATGGTGAGTATGTACAAGTTTTGATTGCCGTGACCTTGCTTGGAAGGGCAGCATCACTGCTATGCTGTTGAGGGAACATTATGTACATAGATATAAAACCGAATTACAAAGCATACCGACTACTAACAAATAATACTAACATGCCAAATAACTGATCATTTTTCAAAGTAACTGTACAGCCAGTAGTACAAGACCTGCATACATTATACAAATACTTCTACGATCAGATGCTGCTATTGGAATTGTCTGTAACCGAGACATCCGAGTAGACGAGCATGCCGTAGTCTTGCACAGGACGAGACCTATAACAAAATATAAAGGTGCTATTCCCAGGCAACGCACATCAGACATGTAAAGACTGGTCATAACAAAGTTGAGTATGATGTGCTAGCAAGTAACAGTGCATGACATACAACTCCGATCGACAGATGAAAGAGAAAGCAACAAGACATAAGCAGTGAGTGCAGTATCAGTGTCCAGATGTCCGGCATTCAGTGAAACATGTAACACGTCAATGCCTGCACAAGAAATCCACCCACACTTTGAATCAACGCAAATCTCAAACGTTGCTAAGATTAACGAAATCAGAATAAACACGGAGGAACATTCCCTTTGCAGCAAATGTAAAGCGCCTAGAAAGAGATTAAGTTCTCTGAGGGCGCTTTATCAAGTTACATTATTATTACTATTATTATTATTATTAAATGCTGCAAATTGTGCGAGCTACCGCACTAATTAACTTACCAGGTAAAAAAATACGCAAAATTAATTTGGCAGTTTCAAGTGGGTTCGGAAACAGTTGCAATTTTTTGGATAGTTTTTTATAGCACCATCAGAACATAGCAAAACAAGAATTTTTGGATGTGCCAATCACCCCCTCTCAAATATAGAGTTTCTCAGCTACTGTGTCATTCAATTCTTCAGGAATAGCTAGGTTGGAGATATTACCGGTTTGGTGTCAGCACAGACGCAGGCCAGACCTGCTTCGAGACAACCAAAGAAAATCGACGTTGCAGTTAGAGCAAGAAATCAGCCAGCTACGCATACTAATTAAAAGAAATTACTGGAAAAATTGCTGATTTAAAAATTGGATTTACTAAAAGGCTAGAAGCATATCCTCGGAGCCTTTGCAGCCAATGCTGATTGTAGCATCGGTCATACGTTTGACGGAGGGTCTTGGAGGAACACTGTCCCTCATCGGCAGGCATGCACCAAGGTGAAATCCCACGGGCAGACTGCAGACAGTATGCTCCTGGAACTGCAGTGCCAATTAGTCTGCTGCTACTGTGCGACAGCTGCTTTTCAAATGATAAACAGCTGCATCAGACGGCGATTGTTCTTGAATTCTGTACGGCACACGCAGCCTTCAGCAGCACAGTGTTTTTGCAATAAGTTCTAGCCACCCAAAATCCTAGATACGGTTTGAAGGTACAGCAGAAAAGACCACTCAACCCTTTTCAAACCTAATACTCTCATAGCCAAACCTGAACAGTGATAAATCGAAGCTGCACTTGATGACACTCGAAGCTGCACTTGCGGCACAAATCGAGGCCGCGAGTCGGCGATGCTAGAGCTAGCGATGTGAATGGATATTAATATCTAATATCATGTGAATATTAATCCTCACAGGTATCAATGGGAGTAGCTAAGCATGACTTAAGAAAGTTATCAACTGCTGGCACGTGAAAAGCCGATGAGCATAACAACACCGGATGGAAGGGAGTAAGCCAAATAAAGCCCCCCCCCAACTATTACAGCTAATTACCACCACTGTCACTCATGCAACATACTTAGCTGTCGATGTGCAAATATATGCACCACCTGCTTTTAATAAAAAATCAACAATGAGAAGTTCAGATTGAAGCAGCTGCAATTCCCATGCGGGCACCATAGCACATTCATTAGATTCACACGAAATTCCAAGGAATTCGGTGGAGAAGTATTGCGATTGCCGGTTGGGATTCTCTTCTGTCCGGGTCTAATACTTGTAAAAACATGTGAGCTCACTCCTTAGGACTGATGGAAAATAGGTATATTCTTTCAGCATCAGCTCATACACAGGTATGCTTGTGTGTGCATGCACCTGTATATGCCTAGCTCTGCCTGTGTATTCTTAGAAGCAAGAAATATTTCTCAAACACACAGCTTGCTACGAAATATAGAATAGCTATTTCATTCTGGACAACTTCTGAGTAGTCTTCTGAAACACATCGTAAAGGGCATGGTGATATCTTCATCAGTCATATCGAACTGTTCGTGGGTGGTGAAGCTTATAAGGGCAAGAGCTTCAAAGAGCAAGCCACGTCGAGCAACTGGGAAGGGGCAGGCATGGTCACTCTAGAGTATCTGGTGGATAGCTTTTGGAAACAACCATTAAAGTGGGGGGAAGGAGGAAGGGGAGGGGAAGAGGCTCCCAGTTCTACACCCAAAAGGCTTTGCTAGTCGTTTCCGAAGGACATGAGTTACTGGTCAAAATCTCAAAGACAGACAAGTGAATACACAGCACATGATGCATGCCTGTGGTCTAACTATACAAAGCATCTCATTTCCAAAAATGATCTTCCCGAACTATGTATTCGTATATTCGTCAGCTCAACAGAAAGAGCACCAAACAGGATATCGAATCAAGGATGATGAACAAACACAAACTCGGAACTCTAGAAAATTCCGGCAAACCAAATGGTGCTGGCAAAAAGCCCACACTGTCGATGCTAAGTTCTGTTGCTCTGCATATTTTCTAAAGCTGCAGTAAAACTCGAGAGCACGAGAACCGCACAACAACGACACGAAAGTGTTCAGCAAGCCAAGTAAAAAGCATCATACCACACATACTTGGACTTGGCATGAGTAAGAATATGTGACTTCAGATTCGTCGACTGAGCGAATTTCTTGTTACAGCTGTCAAATGGGCAGACATATGGCCTGTCTCCGGTGTGTATCCTCACGTGAGTTCTCAGATTGAAGTCAAGGGAAAAGCGCTTCCCACAGCCCTCGAACGTGCACTATAAACAAAGGACAAGCAGCGAGTCAGCAAGCAGATCCGACAGCAGCAGCTCTCAACAACAAGCAGTGAATGGCGATTTGGGCCACATTTAAGCTCTTTACCCACTAACCGGACGAGTTATAAACTCTAGCAGACCAGATGTCCATCACCAGATGGACAAATCTTTGTCCATCTGCACCAGTGGATGGAAAAGGCTCTTCCCTAATATGCATGTGCCTAATCAAACAATAACATTTGAGCTTGCGCAAAAGGCAGGATTAGAAATTGGCTGGGGCATTTCACTAGCTGCAGCAAAACTAGAACGAATTACTAGTAGTCTAGTACGTGTCAGTAAGCAAGTCACTTAGCAAACGAGAATAGTGGACATGTCTCAAGAGCTCCCCTCACAAATAACTAAGAAATCATCATAATCAATCCCTCTTTGTTTATTAACAACACGATTTCATGCAAGAATTCATGCAAACGGTTGAAGGCTGATAAATACGAAGTAACAAGCAGCATTCATTTCTGAACAAAAATGAGTAATAATGGAATGGCCAAGAACCTCTTTGAGTACATTTCAAGTCCAGAATCATGATGTTATCCAAAATGCTAACTCATTCATTCGTCATGGAGCGACATTGCATTTGCAGCAAGCCACTTGATGAATGCAGCGACTGATTGGTGTAATAGTAGGTACCAGAAACAAAAATCTGAAATCGTAGACACCGAATGTGGTGAGAATTAGTTTTCTCTATTGTTTTAAATATATACGACGGATGCACCAACATATGAACTTTGCAGCAATATGGACCGAGCAAACACGAAATGGGAAGGTGCTCGCCCACACCAAGGTCTGACTGAGGTCGTGGGCTCGAGCCCCGAGGCGTATGTGAAGCGCCTGAATAGAGATTAAGTTCTCTTGGGGCACTATATAAATGAATTTTTTTTAGGGGCAGCGAAAAGGAAATGGAAGAGCATTGATGGGCGACGAATGGGAAGGCACTTCAGGTTTATAATCAAATTTTGAAATACAATTCAATTAGGACGTTGGCGTCAGTAGAGTTTTTTCAGTCATTACTAATGCAAAGGAACCAGGAAGTGAAGCTCAAGGTCGGATGCTGCTTATGGTTAATTTTTTATTTTTTTAATATTAGCCACTGGTGAGCGAGGCCACGAGAATTATAACCCACCAAGCGAATAGCACACATTTCGCCAGTCCCACACACAATTGCATATAAGACATGGGACAATCATTAATCCCAAGTCCCTTCTGCCAAATAAGTTCAAAACACAGCAAGGAGGTGAATGTCTACCATGGGACTGATCGCCAAAGAAAAATTTCCTCTCTGTCTGTCTCTCTTTCTCTCGACGATCATGCAACCTCTTGAGTTACCAGAGCTCTACCGATGAGCTATCGAGACTGCTGCTCCTACGGCATTCATCGCGAGGCTACAAAGTCTCAGCTTTAAATGCCAGCCACTAACGTTAAGCTCGAGCCGAAATCACTGAGCTAAGCTTACCGGACGGTTCAACTCAAAATTGCTGCTTATCCAGCAAACTGCTATTGGTTTAAGCACCCCCCCCCCCCGAAACGAAGCTGCTAACTCTTAGCCTCACCTTCACCCTAGTTAACCCTTGACCTCTGAGTATATCAAGGGGGCATACAAAGCACCAAAAAGCCCCACTGGCAGCTGCCATTACCTCCGTCAGTATGACAAGTCCAGACACAAGGTTATGACCCAGTCACTATTGGTGAAGCACATGACTATGCCCCATTTTTTTCTTTTTGAAGGTCACGTTTGGGCCAATTCGGTCGGGGTCCTATTCAGAGCCACCTGCAGCAAAGCAGGTGGTAGATACACCATAGAGCTTGAGAGTAGACCGTCCTTGCCAGCTTCCATGGATGGATTGGGGGGGGGTAGAATCGACGTCTTCCTCCGACTCCCGAGGCTAGCGAAGCCCTAGTCACTGGTTAGGACTCGACTCCGGCTTGGTCTGCTCGACGAAGCGATCTGAGTGTAGCAACTGAATTTCGATGGACCTTCGTTCTAGCGTCGTAAAAATGACATTAAAAAAATTCTAGCTGATTCAACAGACTTTTTTTGTACAGCCACAGAGCCTTGACGGTCGGCTATCACCGCCGCTTGCAGCAGCAGCAAAAGATTCGAACCCACGACATCGGCCATGAAGAGCTACGTAGTGTGCAATCGAGGCTTGCATAGCACCCTAAGAGAAGTAGATCTCATTCGAGGCACTCTACGTGCACTGGCCGACGGTGCTCCAAATCGGACTGAGCTCGGCTGCTGGGAGCCGTCGGCAGCAAGAGAGGCTGGGCTGCTCGACTGTTCTTTGGAGCAGGGGGCGGACACTGACCCTCAAGCCAAGCAGAGTGCCACGAACAGGACTTAGTTTACGACACGACAATCCACAGAAGCTCTCGTGTCTGCCCGAAACCGGCAGAAACAGGCGCCACACACAGCGCTCAGCACGCAGAGCCGCACCTGGAAAGGCTTCTCCCCGGTATGCACAAGCTGGTGTCGCTTCAGCTTGGAGCTTTCCACAAATGCTTTGCCACACTCGGCACAAACGTGTACGCGAGGGCCGTGCGTGTGCAGGTGTTTCCTCATTGCCGAGTTGTCGCGGAACATTTTGTTGCAGCCTTTGTGAGGGCAGGGCACGGTGCGAGGCACGTCGTCGGGTGCTTTCCTCGGCTTCATCCTATGAGAGGCGCACGAAGAAGCCACGGCTGGACTACGGCCTCACACAACTGCCACCACAAGCAACAGCAGCTGGCACTACATCCGCTGCCAATATAGCAGAGCCTTACTTGGCGAAATCTGCCAATTGCTTGGGATCGCTTAGATCGACACCAGGCAAGCTACCACCGGGCATCTTCCTGCCATCGGTCATATATTCGGCATAGTCAGCATCAGTGTCCTGAGCCGTGGTCACTACGGTTTCCTCCACGTCGGCCAGATCTTTCTTGTCATCACCTGGATGGGGCAAAGCTGAGACTGTCAGCACCTGTGGCCACACCGAGTACAAACATAAACACCCGGTGTGTTCAGCAGCGCGCACGGCTGCAGCGCAGAACGGCTCGGGCGGCTTTTAAGAAGCAGCAGAAAAACAATCAGCACAGGCCCGTTAGCATAGCACCCTCAGTGAACTCAATCTCTCTCTAGGCATTTTATATTTGCTGTAAAGGAAGCATTATCAATGTCTTTGATCATGAGATCACATTTGATCATCAGTTCATGCTCTTTGATTTGTGAAATCCTAAACGGCAACAGCAGTCAAACTAGAATCATCAGATTGCCTCATATGGCCTAATCAAAATAGATGTTGGCATCAATTATTGATCATGGCAATGGCAGCTGCCACCAGCGAGTCTGGCCAGATCCAGATCGCGGGCTCTGCACTTTGACCGTGCCGAAAGCTCACATGTACGACTGGCGTGTCTGCAGAAGATCTTATTTCCGGTGAGTGGCTGGGAGACACTAGACAGCTGCCGAAGCCAGCCTGACCAGCCGGCAGGTCCACAGGCTTGCCTCTTAGTCTGCAATTGAGCAGATTGAGCAGCTGGTTCCGACTGCTTGCCAGATGCCCTCAGGACAGGTACCCGGACCACTTGGCTGGTCATTCCTCCGAGGAATGGCTCGCCAATGTGACCTGGTAGTTCTCTCTGGGTGTACATAATAATAATAATACATTTGTATAGCACCTTCAGAGAACTGAATCTCTCTGTAGGCACTGTACAGATGCTGCGCATAAAGCATTACCAAACGTTTGGTGGTAACATCAAGCAAGCAGCAGGCATGGTGTCTGCAGGTACATGCATGCACTCAATAACGAATAGGTGAATAGGTTTTCAACAGAAACAGCTGCTAGCAGTCTTTAACGAGAAGAAGTCCAGTAAAAACAGTGGCTTCACCAGTGCCATTCATCTAGAAAATTCTTAAAAACTAACTTCTGTCTATAGCTAGGCGACCATTTCAAGTTAGAATATTACCTTGCAATGAAAGTCCTTGCTGCTTCACGCAAATGTAGAAAGTATAAATGTGTCAAACACGCCTACCAGACTCATTTAGTGCAGCGACATGACACCGTAAGGAACCGAGTTCTCTCCAGCTGGAGAGAAAAAAGGAGCTGAATCAACCTCGACCTGGGGGTGGGGGGGGCAGAAGCTTACTTCTTAACACAACATTTCGACACATGCACGTGTAGAACTCGAATATTTAATTTGCAAAATCAAATGGTAGTTAATACACTAAAGGGGGTGATGATGAACTATTTAACGGTGGGCAGGCCACTTTCAAGACGACTTTCTGCAGCCGAGTTGGAGGCAAATTTACGTCTCGCCCTAGTGAGGACATACACCTGGCATCCAGCAAAGCTGAATAGGTTCTGCCGGCAGTTGCAGTCACGGTTTCCAACCAAATGTTTGACCGACCACTGACGTTGGTTACCAGCAACTTGCTGCGTCTTATCCATAGCACCCCACACCGTTCACGAGAATTCAAGAATGGTAGCAGAAAAAACATAACAGCAGTATTTAGCGATGTTAACATAAGCACAAGTGCACCCAGATCCTGCGTCTGAAATATGAACCCCGAATGTATTTCGAATCACCAGCGAAATCGGATAGCGAAAAGCACTGGCCCACACTCGTATGACATTCCCAACTGATACTAAGTTGACCACTCCTAATTAAATATTGCACTGGCAGTTGTAATTCCTGAAGGAAGCTAAAATACCATCTTTTTGGTTTACTTTGAACTTGTTGAAATATTAGGCTCGCCAATACGCAATGACAGAAAACAAGAGTTGAACGAGACAAGACTTCCGGTACGGTTGCCGCCCACCAGTCCGGCTTCCACGATTAGAAGCTTTTTACGTGGCAAGTACACTGCCTGGATACACAAGTTAGCAAGCACTATCGATGAAACTCTAAACAATATGCGCCATCAAAATATCCCTTCTCAGCCGGAAATACTCCTACGCATCCACTGGTCGTGTAGTTACGGCAGGATGCGAAATAAACCTAACTCCGCCATTGTTAGCATTTTTACCGCCATATTCGCATATGGCGGCTACCAGTAAAAACAGGCATGGACGACTCTGTCGCGACGAAGCTGGATTACAAACGTCTGTTAGCGTGCACTCGAAAGAACCGGTAAGGTTGGACCAGCCCGCTGAGGAGGTCCACAAGCCACGCTCTCGGTGACGTCACGCCGCAAGCCCGCGCTAATATTGGAATAACGTACCGCCTTTCTCAGTCGTATTGTGCGCGAAAGCGTATCGTTCGCGAATAAGGACTTACCTGAGGCCCACATTGTGACTGAAAACTCGCCGTCAATGGTCTTTATCTGAACCTGCTTTTGCTCCCATTTGCGGGTCGCCGATATTACGTCTAAACCACTTCCATCGCCTGTAGTATGCAGGTGAACGGGTTGCCTAGCTTTTCCCTTCTTCTTAGCGCCTTTCCCTCGCCTGCTTAATGGAGCCACTTCTTCTGTGGATATTTCCACCTCCGGAGCCGGCACGGGTATTGTATCGATGTACACCAAGTTTTCGTGATCACCCACGATCTCCTCCCGGGTTTGTAACGTCATGTCGTCGTGGCCGCCGTCTCCCATGGGCTGGAGCGCCACCATTTGTTGAGCACTGTCCGTCTCTTCGCAAGTTTCCACGGTCTCGATAGGCATGTCAACTGGGATCGAGTCAATTTCTACCTCCTGCATTTCCAAATCGCTCCCAAGAACGGACGCCATTTTGGTTCGAAACCGACGAGGCGGCTAAGGTGACGTCACGTACCCGGGCTTTTCCGGAGTGTGTGAGAGCGGGCTACTTACAACTGATGGGGGACCGTTGGTGTGCCCAACCTCACGGGTCGTAGCCGCTGGTTTTTTTCGAATTTATTGCCCGTCATACTTGGATTTTCTGAATTATGGCTACCGCCTGGGTGGGTTACCGTTTGAGTTGCCTGCGGTTGGTGATCGTTTATTACTCATATGCCGGTCTACCGACCGTGGTAGTGCATTAGGCTCTGCGTATGTGATTGTTGTTCATGCCTTGTTCCTTCTTCCTCCTGCAAAGTTTGGTATGTTGTCATTTTTCCTTGTTTACATCAGCTCGTGCTCTAGTTTAGGCATGATACTCATGCTAATACACGAATAGCCTGCCCCATTGCTGCTTTTATTTCGAAATTGCCCACTATTGTTCAGCTAGCAGACTTGATTGAAGCGCTATTGAAACCTTACGATGATAACTACGTTCGTCGCGTGTGTGTGTAACCTTAGGGCAAGATTGACTGGCTTCGAATTGCTGGTATGCTTGCAGATTGTCACCGTTGTTATTATTGTGCACCCCTCAAACACAGCTATGTTGTTTATCCAGATTTATGGCTAGGCGGATTAGTATTATTGGTCTGCTTGTTTATAGTAACTTTAAATGGTTTTTCTGACATGGCATTTCTTTCAAGGTAAAAAAGCACCATCTGCTTGTATCGGGGCAACTTTCTTAGACTTGTACCTGCAACTGGTAAACAGTAAGGGAGAGTACTTGTGCGAATGCAAGCTACTGGTTTTTGTTGTGTTCGTGAATTTGCCTTTTGCATCTCGACATCGTAGCCCATTTCCAGAGTTAAAAGTCACGTGCCATGGCTAACCGAAGTTTGTAGCAGCCCTCTGGTGCAAAAAATCTGGGTTACAGTATTACGTCTTTTTAAAGCTGAAGAAAGCCATTGAAGCTATGCTGTAAGTCCAAAACATGGCTACGTGAGGCCTTTAAATGTAAGTGTGCATGCTACTGCTAAAGAAACTGGAGTGTTGCCAGCTAACTGGGTCGTACCAGAATGTGTCAGACAGCTCACATTTGCTTGACATTCGCGCTCTGCCATGGATTGCATTTTTAGATCAGCAAAACTGGTGCAGGTGTATATCATGCACCTTCCTCCAGGTTCTCCGAGGAAGATAAATAGGTTTCCCAAACGTACCTATTAGGCTGGTGGTGATATGCTTTGCTGAGCAGACATGAGACTGTTGAAACCACTTCAGCATTTGTTGCACACTGATGGTTGTTCTCACTGTAAATCCTAGCGCGTTGGTTTCTGGATGCCTGCCACTGACTTCTTTGCAGTTTCTTTTGCTGCTCTCTTGGTTTAGCCGTGACTCTTGCATCTGCATGTTGCTTACCTGCTTGTGTTACGTGTTATTGTGAGTGTGTGTACGCTTGTGTACCCGGGAGCGGCCGATACCTGTGGTGTCACTCTGGCCTCGAGTCTGCTATAGGAGTAAGCTGGCCAGCATGGTACTCCCTCGGCAGTAATGGGCTCGTGGGGAAAGTGTAGCTTTGCCTGCCCCTGTTCCCTGCTTTCTGCCTCACTTTTTGAAGCTTTGCATCATCCTTAAACCTAGTGTGTGTACTCTGTTGCAGGGAAATGTGATTTGTTGGCCTGTCCAAAAGGAATCAGCTCAAGTGGAAGCATTTTCTCAACCAACCACAACAGTCAGGGAACATGCAGGCCCCACGCTACTGGTGTCTGGCATGAATTGGTGTCTTGTATTCAGTTGTATCTGGTAGTCTTGCATGCACGTTTTGCTTGCAGCCCAGTGCACTTGCACTTTCGACGTCACTCCTGCTTGCTTGAATGTGCATCCTCGTGCCCCCATCCACGACCAACTGGTACCCAGTCCCTATTCATTCACCGGATACTTAGCAACCTGAGCACGTCTGCTTAGGCTAGAGAAACCGGCGTTTGATTATTTTACCTAAGCAAGATCTAGTGTAGGACGAGAACAGGGGTATGAGCAGCAAAGACCCACAGCTGAGAGAAGACATGGAGTGAGTGAAAATGTATGGGAAGAGTAACTTTTAGAACTGAATGGGCAGCTACCGGAACTGGTGCTGTATGCCTCGGTTTTTAGAAGCTAACTTGATATGATGCAAAGGAAGCAATGGTCGAATGGATAGTGGTAGCATGCTCAATCAACATCTTACATAACATAGAGGTGGCATGCACAGGGTCAGCATGCAAATATGGTTAGTGACAGCATGCACAGTGTCAGCACACGAAGGACGAATCACGTGGACCCACTAAATGCTGCGATAAATTGATGCGATTTTAGTTTCTCTTTAAATGCCGTCAAGTCAGGGGATGTCGTGTGATGCCGGTCCGGAGTGAGTTCCAGGCTTTAGGAGCATACGAACTATAGGCACGGTCTCCAAAGGATTTGAGGTTTTACGAGGCGCATGGGTAAACAGATTCCGAGAAATGTGTGGTGCCATGCTTAGCCTGGTGTGGGAGTAGATCTGATAGGTAGGCTGGGGCCAAAGAATGAAGGGACCTAAATGTGAATGACAGCACCGTGAAGTCTATGCGTTGCTTGACTGGTAGCCAGTGCAGGTTGGCGAGAAATGGTGTGCTGTGGCACTTCGACAGACAAATCTAGCTGCAGTTTTGCACCAACTGTGTATGCCTGACTGCACAGGCCGGTAGACTAGCAAGCAGTGAGTTACAGAAGTCGGGACGGGATGTCAGAAACTGCTGGGCCAGTTAAGATGTTGAATCCCTGTCTAAAAGCCCGAATTTTAGAAATGTTATGTAGCTGAAAGAAGGCAGGCTTGACTGTAGTGCTGGTGTGGTCGTCTAATGAAAGGTCACTGTTTACAGGACACCTAGATTTCGTGCAGATTCAAGATGTTCTGGCAGAGCCGATTGTAAACGCTAACCTTGAAGATTTCTGAATCGCACTTGGTTTGCCCATAACTAGTAAGTTGTTTTTATCATCATTCAATTTATGGGTAGCTCAGCCAGGGATGTCGATAAAGACGTAGCAAGAGTAGGACGTTGAAAGCTTATACCATCCCTCTGACCTAAAAGAAAGCATCTGCTTGGTAATGTTTAGCCTGCGTGGAGATTGATAGCAGTGGCTGTCTGTGGGATTTTCTTATTATAATAAATTTGTATAGCGCCCACAGAATCAAATTTTTTTCTAGGCACTTCACAGATGCTGCATAGAAAGCATGGCCAACTGATTGGTGGTAACATCTGCAAGCGGTAGGCATAGTGTAAGCCGGGACATGCAGACGAAGTACGAATCACGAAGACCCACCAACTGGGACCCACCAATTCGCCAGATGGTGTTCTCATGTGCAGAGTAAAAGCACTTTCCAATGGTATGGAGTTACCGTCGACTACTGTAACATTTTCTCTGGTAATCCACACCTCAAATCTTGGGCTTGTTTTGAATATATGTTACACATTATCGTTCTGGTCTCTTATCATTAGAATAATAATGTCGATGTACGAATGCCCTATATTCTCGGGAGTTCTGCCAAGATTTAACATTATTCTTAATGTGAAGTATATGCAGAACAATGGCTGTCCAATAAATGGCTCATTTGACAAGTTCACCAGTTCTAACTGTGAAGATTGGATGCTTAAATGAAATAAAAGTTGATCCAAATTGATTTTGTTGTGTTTTTGGCGTACGAAGTTAGTCAGCATACAAGCCAACAGCCATTAAGTGTTTGCCAGCTATAGAAAATATAGATTTAGTCAGATCGCAACTGAGGGTGGCAGCCCCCACAATAAAGCTTGAGACTGAAGGATGGCTGGCTGGAAGTCCAGCTTCAAATTGTCATTTGCCGTTTGCCACCAGACACCTGGATTCTGAAGCACATTTCGAATCTTTGCTGACTGGCTTATCTAACCTTGTTGAGCTAGCATGTGCTAGGAGCATGAATCAACCATCCATCCAAAGGTGCAATAAAAGGGACTAAAATACTAGACAGCACATTGGATACGTCTGGTAAGTGGCTGCTGCACGTGTTTCTTTTATCAACTGCCTCGAATTACAGCAGCTTGTTCTGATGCCTTGATTGCCACTGATTGTCGGCCTAGAAATGGAATGCAATATCGTGTTATCTATTTATTTGCCCTGAGGGAAGGTGCTAAATTTAGCGCCTTGGAAAACAGGCAATGAAGAGCTGTAATGAGCTGAGAACGACTTTAATGGAAGAAGGAAATGGTTATATTTTACTGCTGCTACAGGCGTTTTTAGTAGTCCAAAAAAGCCTGCCGAAAAGCACCTGGGGATTATGCATGTTTGCCTCAGAAGCTGGGCCCAGTCTATTTTTTGAGGCGGAAAGTGCCTTTTCGGCAGGGAAGTCCATAATCTAGTACTGGTTACGAAATAGAGAGGTTTATCCCGTGTGTACTGTTTAGGTACTTGGCTGTTATACAGGCTAACAAACATGGGAGTCATTCTGTCCTATTCATTAGTCTACCGATAATTGTTACATGCAATTAGGTCTTGATACCACGACTAAGTCTAATCGCTAACCTTACATGCCACCAGGTTATAGATTCGTAAGCCAACGGAAGTCAGTCCAGTGTGCCGACTCAGTCACGAGATGCTTGCTCTTGGTTGGAGCTGTGGGTTAGCGACGTCCGTGCAGCGAAGCTAAGACCTCGGCTTATTTTTTATTCTTTTGACAATGATACTTCACCAAGCTAGTTTTAGCCAAACCGGTAGTAGTACACTGGCCTCTTGGTGCTCTGCAGGTTCTCGACCTCGGAACTAAATTCCACAATTCTTACGCAGCTGTCTTGATCTGCTACTTGGATGCTACTCACTTCCTCGACTGACCTCCTGACTCAGCAATGCCTCAACTTTCTTTTGTTGTGCGAGATAGTCACCTGGTTACCGTATGCATACCGTACCGTGGCTTAGGCTTTGAGTGGGCTACAGAAAAAAACGTGCTTAACACCCACATAAGTCTTTGTGGAGTTTCAGAGGTACATACGTACACTTTTTACAGTATACAAATGGGGTCTTGTGAAGTGGTTTATTAAGACGGATGGGTTTAGGCCCTGAGTAGCTTGATTGGAAGCTGCAGTGTTGAACATTGGCAATAAGCAGGCTAAACTCTGCAGCACTCCCACGAGGAGTCATGCAATTCCAAGCATAAGACAACCGGACTGGTTTAGAAAAGTTTGCAACGTTAGGCTTTAAGACTAATAGTGCTGGTTATATTTATAATTCGTTTGTATAGCGCCCTAAGAGAATTTAATTTTCAGACGCTTCACATGTGCCACGGGGCTCGAGCCCACGTGACCTTGGTCGGGGCCTCGAGCGCCTTAACCACTGGGCCGAACCAGTGCAGCTGACAGGGTAATTTCGTCTCTTGCGAGGCGGGCAAGCGTTAACTAATAATTTAAGTTGTGAAAACTAGACAGATTGTTATAATTCAAAGAAAATTAGTGACAATATGTCTTAACGGAGCATTCCAGGAAAATTGTTCACCTTACAAGCGATATTAAAATGCGACAGCCAAATTTCATATAACAGGGTAAAACCTTAAACATTTGAAGAAATGAGCTTGGTGCTTACTATTAGAAGTCTCGGTTTCCGCCTATGCCATGAAATGAGTATTTATTAGTTATAGACTACAAGTAATATCAAGCCCTCATTACCCAAGCTTTAACTTCGGTACATTCAAGCTGACTAGAGTATCGACAAAGCGCTCAACTCCGATTTTGAGGTTTGCCGACATTTGGAACCAATACAGAACCAACGAACAGTGCGAGTTCAAGTGGAAGCGGAAAGCTTCGGTATTCTTTTATTGGACATACTAAGTCGAGCAATAAAGGATCGCCCACTGCAGAACTCGAACCAACGACCTGAATCGCGAAGTGCCAGCAGCTTTCCCTGTGGCTGGGACCCTTGATTCGTCTGTGACGTCAGTGTTGAGTATTGGCTCTCCGAGCACACGCGTACCTGCCAGAGCCCCACCCCCCCCCCCCGCTTCTTCGGAGAACCTAGTCTAAAGGTACGTTTACACGGCAGACTCTCCTCCCTACAGACGCCGACTTTCCTCCTAGTTAGGAGGTTTACACGACAGATTTAGTCCCGCCCACGACAGACTTGAGGGCCGACTTAGTTCCGCCCACAGCCCGTGGTTTATTCCGGGAGGCTGGTATGAAAGATGGTTTCCCCAGGAAAGACGCCAAGCCAACACCGGCGGAAGTTGAGTTCGCCGCTGCAGTCATCATTGTAGAGGGGTATCAGAAGAATATTAATAAAAGGAGCGTTTAAAAAACCTTTCACCATAGGTACAAGTAATGTGCGCCGTTACGGGTTAAGGTGGATTTGATAAACAGACTCGCGGCGCCTTCAATGTAGAAAAGGCTGAAGCGTTGGTTACAACGCATAAGCATTCCATATTCGAGGACTTGCTCTGACCGACTCGATATAGTCGAGCCTACGAACTACAGCCATTTTTATTTTGGGCTGTGCGGTGTACGTGGCGAGCGCCGGGGTTTTGAGTGGTCGGCTGGACCAATGGGGAGCCAAAAAGTTGAGACAACCTACAGACGTATCTGCAGGCTTGGCTCCGACCCCAAAATGTGTGACGTATGACGATGCAGTAGCCCAAATCTGTCCAAAATCTGTTGGAAAGTTTGCCGTGTAAACGCAGCGTAAGAGACCCACGAAAATTAGAACCAGTCGTCAGTCCTGCCATCGCGTAGCCGAATTTCTTTTGTACCAGCGACGAATACCTAGGCTACTCATCGCAAAACTTACGTAGTTGCGTACGGACGAGATAGCGCTACTCTTAGTTGATCACCTCGCTTTAAACTTCGAAGTAAAACCTAAAGACTGGTGAAAGAAAAGTCCGTGCACATACAGGCAAAGCAGGAGTCCAGCTTATTAATAAGTGCAGAGCGAATTTGAGTGAGACGTCTGCTAAAGTGATCAAATGAGCAGCTCCTGCAATCCAAGATGTCTACGATCTGAATATAATTAAAAACTCATGTAGCACCCTGAGAGAATTACATCTCTTTCTACGCACTTTATATGTGCTGAAAAAAGTAGCATTTTGCTGGGGATGTATTAACATGCACCGAAATTTCAGCATGAAAAAGTGCACAAATGACGATTCAAACGGACAGACCAAACGCTGTGAGGAGCAAGTAGATTTTTGGCTTTTTAATGTAAAGTTGGGTGATGTCAATGCGTCAATACATGAGTCGAGTACATGAGCTCCTTTCTTTGTGAGCATACAAACTAATAACAGTCTCCAATGGTTTGAGGCCTGTTAAGCCATAGTTAAGTGACCAGTTAATAATAATAATATTTATAGTAATAGCTAATAACAATAATATTGACATTTGACAAAGCGCCTTCAGATAACTCAAATCTCTTTCTAGGTGCATTGCATTTGCTGAATTGGGCTGGCCGTTGGCGAAAAAGGAAGTACTTCAGTTAGGTAGAGCCGGAGCAATGCAATGCAACCTAAAAATGTAAAGTATCTGTAACTCCACAAAGCCATAAAGACTATGTGGGTGTTGCGCAAAAGTGAGTTACAGAGCCTTGATGTGGATACGCTGCTTGATGGGGATCCAGGTGAAGTGACGTGCAGGCCTGTGAGAATTGGTATAATTTTGCTGCTGCTTCGCTCGCGGTAGACAGGCCTAGCCGTTTTACACCAATTGCACAAGCCATAATACCTGCAAGTAGTGAGTATCATGTCTAGATGGGATGTCATAAATGTATGGATGGCATCCATACCTAAGCAGGCTGAGTTTTTGCAATACCGCGTAGCTGAAAATAGAAAATAGGCCGCTTGTGGAGTGTTTTTGGGCATCAAATGAAAGGTCACATTGGAATAGGACACCCTAATTGCGTGCACGCGATACAGAGGATATGCTGGCCGAGCCCATTTTGGAGGCTAGGCTCACTAATTTCTTAGTGACACAAAAGATTATCCATAGTCGGTAAGCTGTTTTGATCGTCAATCAATCTGAGAACGTTTGCTGCCATTCAAGAGTGACTTGTCATTAATTCATGCTGCAAGGGAGCGAGAGAGTTCGACCGACGGGAAGGCAAGGGCACCAAATCGCAAGTACACTTGTGAGTCACCTGATAAAAATTACAGGACGTGTTGTGCTTAACGATTGCATTGGCCAGATGTAAAGTAAAATTTTGAATAGAACTACTTACGACAGATCTCTGAGGTACCCTATGCCTCCAAGGGTCACCTGATGACTTGAGACCATTAGCATCGACGCTTTGGAATTTTGGGCTTGGGTTACCGAAAGGAATGTCAAAATCGTTCAGGACAAAAAAGGGTCGATTCTTGCAACACAAAATCAAAATGGATCACTGAGAAAAGTCAGAAAAAGCAAGCCGGTGTCCGGGAAAGGGGGGCAATGGATCACTGGGCCGTGGTTGGCCCAGGAGTTAAGGTGCTCGCTCATAACCGAGGTCGTGGGTTCGAATTCATCAGTGGACTATTATTTATTGCCAAACGCAATAGGTGGTGAAATTCGTCAAGGCTCTTCTGCCGCTATACAAATGAGGCTTTTACATCAGCTAATATTATTTTTATTCCTGACACCATTGGCAGGCTGTTGTGGGAAAGACAGAATACAAGAGATTCGGAAGTCTGCTTTGACTCGAGACAGGACCCAGAAGTCCAAGTTAGCCGATTGTCATTGCAACTTGTGGATACGTTGCTATACGTATACCTGCATATGGGGGATATACTGAACGCAAGCACACATGGCTAGATATAGTCATATCTTTTTAACATCCTCTCCCGTGAACACACACTTACACACAGCTCTCTGCATTCCTCCCGTTTTATTTTAAAAGCTGTTGACGGTAGCACAAGGCCTCCCGTTTTGTAAATATAAATGAGATGAGTGAATCCCTTGCTGCGAGTATGCTCATCATTGTGCTGCACAAGAGCTTCGTGACTCAATTCCACTTTTGATCGCCATTAACATATTGGCTTTAATAATAATACTAACAATAACACGACGATTGTTTAGTGCCCTAAGAGAACTTATTTTCTACCCAGGCGCTTTACAAGTTATTTCAAAAGAATCAATATCCAAGCGTTGGTGACATTATGGTATCAAGCATGCAAAAGCAAATATTACGCGGCTTGGGTGCAGGTCTGCGACCAACTGGAGCAAAGTGGCCCGACTTTAATGAGCCACTAGAGGCAAGCACATCCTGTCTAGGGCACCTTTGCCCGTCTTGGGCTGTTTGTAGGAGGTAGGAGGCAGGGGCTAGCTGACCCTTTAAGAAACGGGCAGAGGCAACTAGGACTCGGGGGAGAGCGGTGGTGTGCTGCTGCGCTGAGAGCGTCAGAAGAGTATTCTGTATCGTCGTTGATATCGTGCCACGTGTCGTACTTAGGCCAGCATGCTTATGCGAACGTGGACTTTCGTCGCCATCTCGTTGAGTGCTAAGACCTCTGAATAGGTTTTTTTTGCATGAATTGCGCGGGTACGCACGCAAAGCATACAGGAACAAAAGGAAGATAATGTCGCTGGGGCAAACGAAAAGCTGACCGGAGCAGATACATCTTTAGCTGTGACTTACAAGACGCAATGTTATAGAGATCATGGCAGTAGCCAGAAACAAGTTCCTGTCTTTCGGTGCAAACGAGGTAAAGGCTAAACGATTTTAATTCAAAGAGACTGAAAGATGACTAAATGCTGAGGAACGGATGGTTTGATAGTACACTGGATGAGCAAGGAGGTCGGTTAGGTAAGCTAGACTGAGGCTCGTGAAATCGGTTCGATGCTCGATTCGAAACCTGAGAAAGTCAGACGGAAGTGGCGGGATGTGGCACCTATGCCGTTAACGACAGACCAGACGAGCCGCTGAGTTTTATATCAGTTGCAGACTATTAAGGGCACAGGCCAAGAGTGCTGAAAAAAGGAAAGTGAATTAATCTAGACCAGTAGCGTACCGAAGAGGGGGCAGGAGGTCATACAATAATAATAATAATAATAATAATAATACACTTGATAAAGCGCCCTCAGAGAACTTAATCTCTTTCTAGGCGCTTTAAATTTGCTGCAAAGGGAAAGGGAAATGCATATGTCCCCGGGCACTGGATCGGAGGGCGACCGAATGGGCGACTAATACGGGGGGGGCGGGAGGGTGCCATCTGTGTGGTTCGTACCAGGGAGCACAATATCCTAAGAACGCCACTGATCTAGACGCCACGGAACAAAGAGTCTTACTGGCTATGACCCGCTTGCAGTGGCCAGTATAGGGTTACCTGCTGCCCAAGGTCCTGTGGGTCATGAAGTGCAAACACCTTTAAGCATGGTGCTAAGACCTAGGGGTCAGTGTCACATTCCAAAATGATTTTTCTTTGGATAACGATGCCAGCTCCATAACCAAGCCTGCCTGCTTGAATATCTGATCATCGCATAGCCTTAACTGGGGTTTCGTTGCAATGGCTACCGCCCCAGACCGCTGTGTGAGTGGGCTGTGTCGCTCGATCGATGTGATGTGTACGCGGGGCGGGATGTATTGTAAGGGATCGATGTGGCATTGGGAAGTCGGGATCTGCTCTGGTGATTGATTTACCCTGGGGGCTGTCCAGTGGGAGAGTGGGCGAGAGACTCGTGCCTCTCGCTGCTCGTTGCCTAGCGAAATAAATTGGTGGCGTTGGTCGTCGGCGGACGTTCTGTGCGGCACGAGACGGCAACTAAATCTCATTAGCCATTACAGTCTAGGCGAGCCGTCTTCAGTTTGTATGTCAGGACGTGTGGCTGCTCGGCTAATAGAACAAAACCCATGCAGCAGAATCAGCCGTCAAAGATGAATCCCGAAACAGCCAAATGCGTAACCTAAAACTCAAATAGACAAAGTACAGTAGGCTGCCTCTTAATATATAATTAACCTGCACGGCGACAGTCAATTGAAATGGTGTCGCTATTTTTTATTATTATTCGGAACCGGTTATATGATCATCTACGGAAAGGCAGCATATAAGCAAAAATTATGTCGGTCAGTTGTGCTTTTTACTTTGAACCGGTCATAAGTTGTGCTCTAGACTTTGAGCCACACAGGCCATGGACTTTTGTGTTTGGCGGGGTTTTTGTCCGAACCTTTGCTAGGGGGGAGGAGGTGCTCTGTCGAATTGACTTTGCAGCGCTATCTAACCATACTTGCATGCTGACCCTGGGCACGTGAATCCTGAGGACGCTATATCAAACGTATTACTATTATTACTATTGATAAGGACTTGTAAAACAAACCTGGAACTCACTCTCGACAGACATCCCGATATCTCCTGACTTGACGATATTTACAAAAAAGCTAAAAGCGCACCTGTTTATCTCAGCATTTAATGGGTCCTTGAGTTCGTCGTTTTTGCGCCTATGCGTCCTGAAATTGTGCACGATGCCACTAACCGAAGTTAATTGTTGGACGCTGTGCATGTCACCTCTAACCATGTTATGCTTGTTGACACTGAATGTTACCTATAACAATTTGATCACTTCCATTTCTTTTGTTACGCTTTTCTATAGCGTATTCGCAGGCTGTGAGGGCGCTATACAAAAGCGCAACGTATTCTTAGTCTTTGTGGAGTTACAGACGGAGATACATTTCATTCCACTTCATGGTTCCTTTGCAGCAAATGCCAAGCTAGAAAGAGATCAAGTCCTCCGAGGGCGCTATACAAATATATTGCTATTATTATTACGGCCGGCGTACTGCGTGCATTGGTGCAACCACCATCTGCAAGTCGCTCGCCATGCCCGAGTAGCGCTCTGTTTTACATCCGGGTATTGGTCGCACGTCGGCCCAAGGCCAGAGCCATTACGAGCGCTGCGTTTGCGGCCTAGCTCTGTCTGGGCGTGGAAGCCGCTCGACCCCGCTTGCAAAACGACTCGGTCGGTGCATTAAAGAGAGAATGTCGTTCATGGCCTGGCAAAGCAATTATCTCCGCGATCCTTAAAAAAAATTGGCGAGGATCTGCGTCCAAACGGAGAGCAGCGAGGACGTTCCCATGAAGCCTCGAGGCCGCGCGACGGAGCAGCTCGAAGACGCAGCTCGAAGCTCTAGCGCTCTCCGGCGCCGCCGAAACCTTCACTTGCAGCGCCCCACGACAGCCGCAGTCGAATTGAAAAACGCTCGCGTTGAAAAACCGGAGCCCCTCCTCCACTGCTCACGTCATGATGCACACGCAGCCGACGCCTGGAACGGGGAAGTACGCACGTCAGCGAGTAACGTAGCGGGAAGCGGTTGCCCACTTGCGACGGCTTCGTTACGTCGCACAGACAGGTCTATCTCTGCCGTGAGAGCCTATAGAGCAGCAAAAATAGAAATCCACCCCTACCGGTAGCGTACTTGTGCACACAGTTTAGAAAGAAGCCTTGTACCGTGGTGCGCAGCGACGCCACGAAGTGAAAGTCATCGAATGTCATAGGTCGGTCAGCGTGCCAAGGGCAGCCTACTCCCGGTAGGCGCGGCTGCCGGAAATCAAGGGGGACTAGCCAATGTTTTCATGGACCTTAAGAGGTGCCTAAAGTAGGGTTAATCTTCCATAGATATATGCGCTGCATAGACGTACTTGTTCAATCACTCAAAGTCTCGACAAGAGCTGCAATTAGTTAATGGTCTGTGGGACGTCTTAGCGGGCTCCGAATCGCGGCGCCGAAACCTCCACCTTTAGCGGACTCGCGGCGGTCCGTGCTGGGCAGGTTGTATAAGCCAGCCGCTGTATGCTGCTGCAAGTCTATCCCGCTACTCAAGGAACTGGTGTCGTCAGACTGTCGGTGCGAACCTACTTTTAAAGAGCCGCTGGATCCGTAGTCGATGCAGCAAGCGACCGCTGCAACGAGCGGAATGAAGGAGACACGACGATTTTGGATATTTGGACTGGGCTGGCTCGCATATGGATCAACTTACTTGCTACGGAAGCCTCTAGGAGTCGTGAGTTAACATTTTGGCGATTTCATTCACTTTGTCCGCAGTCACTTGTGCCCCATGTGCTTCGTACGAGGGATCCCAAGATCCTAATCGCGTCTGGCTTGGTCTAGCGGTTAAGGTGCTCGCCCCGACCAAGGTCTGACTGAGGTCGTGGGCTCGAGCTCCGAGGCACACGTGAAGCGCCCGAATAGAGATTACGTTCTCTTGGGGCGCTATACAAATGAATCATATTTATTATATCTAATCGCATGTAATCATGCTTGAGCTGCTTGAGCTAACGGTGCTCGTGCTAAAGAGGAAGCAAAACCGGCCACATTTTGAGCCTGCTGCTGGTGGGGCAACTAGAGAGGATATCGCGATTCCAATGAATTCATTAAAGTCCCGTGGGTGTGTGTGCGTCCGCGCGCGCGTAAATGAGAGAGCAAGTCAGAGTTCCTGTCCTGGTCTACGACTTTGACTGGCAGATGAAATAATTCTGCGTGCTGCACCTCCGCTTGATATAGGTTGCACGCAAATTGCCCTTTCTAGATTTTCTGGGCCATTTCAATCGGTCAGAGCCCCATCGCTTAGGTTGCCAAGAGGTCGAAGGCTGTAAATACAAGTATAAATTTAGCTGCGCCAGCTGTCAGAAGACGGACCTGTAGCTACAGCGCCCCCACCGGAGCCCCGGCGATACGCTAGAGGAAAGGAAGAGAATGATGTGCTCGGTCGACGTTGGGCAGCCGTTGAGACCACAAACTCATCGAGGTGAGGTTAAAGGTCTCACCACTCACTACTGCCGTGACTAACGTACTAGTTATGGGCAAACCAAGTGTGATTCAGAAATTGAAAAGGCTAACGCTTAAAATCGACTGCCAGCATCTCCTGTTGAATCTGCACGAAATCTAGGTTCATGTTCCAAAATGACCTTTCGTTAGACGACCACATTAGCTCCATAATCAAGTCTGCCTACTTTCAGCTACATAACATTGCAAAAAGTCGGGTTTGTTTCGACAGGGTACCACATCTAAATTGATCTATGCATTTGTGCATTTATGACATCCTGTCTTGACTTCTGTAACTCAACTGTTTGCTGGTCGACTGGTCTGTGCAATCAGGTGCTTACAGCTGGTGCGAAACTCTGCAGCCAGGCTTTTCTGTCGTGAGCGTTGCAGTTGCCACATCGCACCACTTCTCGCCGACTTGCACTGGTTACCAGTCAAGCAGCGCATCGACTTCAAGCTTTTGTCACTCACTTTTAGGTCCCTTCATTCTTTGGCTCGAGCCTACCTATCAGATCCACTCCCCTAACCAGGCCAAGCATCGTACCACAAGCTTTTCGGCATCTAACTGTTTACCTATACCTCGTACAAACCCTTAAATCCTTTGGAGACCGTGTCTTTAGTACGTAAGCTATCAAGGCCTGGAACTCACTCCCGACTTGCATCACGACATCCCCTGACTTGACCATATTTAAAAAAGAAATTTAAAATGCACCTATTTATCGCAGCATTTAGTGGGTCTGTGATTCGACCTTTATGTGCTTATTTGTGCTGACACTGTGCATGCTGCCACTAACCTCACTTGAATACTGACCCTGTGCATGTCACACCTAACCATATTATCCATGTTGTTTATCAAGCAAGCATGATACCACTCACCATTCGACCGTGTTTCCTTCACAGCAAATGTAAAGTGCCTAGAAAGAGATTGAGCTCACCGAGGGTGCTTTATCACGTGTATCATTATTATTGGATATTATTATTATTTAACATCTCAGTCGGAAGGCAGGCAAGAGAGATCCAGTACTGTGCCCTGGTTCATCTTACCTGCCGACAGATGGCCTTCCGTTTTAGTCATTTGCCAGATTTGCCTCTACTGCGCATTCACTTTTGCCACAAGCCTGAAGGCTTCGCATTTCACACTCGTTCCATTTTTGCTGAGGCGCCGCTCTAGTCTTTGACTCTTCGAGCACGTCTTGCTCGAATGAATGGCTTGCTCATCTGAACGATGAACGGCAACTACTGGGTTGGCACTCGGCCTGCAGCCGCTGGCACGGGGAGGCAGATTATGCTTAAAGCCTGTGTGAGTTGTGCGAGTCACATCTGTCTGTCTGCAACAGTTGGCTTGTCACATCTGTCCAGCATCACCTGCTTTCTCTCACTGGCACTGTGTTTATGTCTCGAAGTTACTGCATTTCATTGGGCATTCAAGTAGCATTGTTTTTTGCCTGATGCGACTGTATTTGCCATGTTCTGCTCTGCTCAGCTTTATATGGATCCCAGTGAACCTGTCTTTTTTTCTGGTGTGCTTTGCCTGCTTACCTGCCGTGCATGATTCATCGAATGTTACTAACTAGTGGTCTTATTAATCAGCGACCCCCGAATGCCTTCCTGTGTGCTTCTGCATGCTTGTCTGAATGTGATGCATTGCCTGTCATTAACTCTTAGTTAATGCTTCTCTTGCAGGGAGTTGTAAAGCCCTTGTTAGAAATTTTTACTTTGATTAGGGTGCTGTACAAAAGTCATTATTATTTATTATTATTATGAATGCAGTTTCTGTTCCATGCTTGGCAGCAGTCAATGTCACAGATCATTATATCAGTAGTACTTTTTATACAATTCTATTTATAACTGAATGGTGGTGCTGCTATTACTTGCCTGGTGTCCTTGCTGAATGATAACAGGAGGCTACGTTTTTAAGCTATCGCCGATGTGCTTATCAAATGTTTTCTTATGGTGTTCTTAAAGGTGATCAATGGTGTTCTTTTCAAGTCTAATATCCAAAATTCCTTTTACTTTGGCAGTGCTAGTGGTCAGTCTTTCGGTACTAATAGTCTGCATAGCTCGTTTGCTTGTGTTGTTGTTCGGTCAATTCCCCTTATACTGAGCAGGGAGAATGTTGGTCTAGACAAGGAGCAAAGCCACGGCTGTAGGCCCTATGGCTTTGATAAAAGCCACTTTCTTCTAATTCAGATCTAAAGAGATGAAAGAAACCCACGCCTCCCATAAATACTTTGATTCCTTATATTCGATTCACTGATGGTGGATTTTGCACACAATGGTTGAGAGCCAGGCATCTGTGAAAGCCTTGACAGTCGTCTCCAACAAATTTGGTCGGTGTGGATGGGATGCAAACACAAGCAGATGCTGTTCTGCTCTGTTCGTGCCACTGTCTTCTTGCTGGCTTTGCTAATCACGATGTATGCAGGTTTACTATTCTTGTATCCCTGTTGCTCAATTAGATCCTTTGCAGTGCTTGGTGTCCGGGCCACCTACAACTGCTCCTCCTGCAAGCCACAAACTTCTCCTGCAAGCCTTGATCTCATCTATAGCTGAGCTTTTGGGCATCTCTTTACAAATGGATTGCAAATAAAGGCCTTTTGAGCGGGGACTGTGATATTGTTTCTTGGCTATGGCATGAGCAAAGTGTGGCACTGGGGAGAAGCTGAGACGTTTGCATTTGCTGCTTCGGCTTCCGGTGCCGGATTCAATAGCGTACTTCAGTAGCCTGCAGGGAGACGGCTGCTATACAATGGCACTAAGAAGCGCTCGATTGGTTCAGCTCTATTCATGTGCGGTCAAACTCAGCTCAAGGAGCAGTGCGCTGTCTGCAATGCTGATGGGTCATGATGGCCAATTTAATCAGCGATTCGGTATATGTGATTGGTCTGCAAATTCAGCTCCATCTAGCTTTTTTCGCCTCATCTTTGTTGTCTTGCTTTGATTTACTGCCATTACTATTATGCTGGTTTTCGCCCTTCGTCGCATCGTCTTATGGCACATACGACCTCACCTTTGTCGAGCCTGTATGAGCACAGAATGGGTGGCCAGATGGTGCTGCTGCTTACTGAGCTATTTTAATCTCTCTTGACCGTGGCATTGTCAAACGTGTAGTGTAGCATCTGCCCTGTGTCAATTGAGATCGATTGAGGTTGCCCTACATCAAACCTAGATATGTGGTTAAGCCCGGCTGAAAGATGGCTTGCTTAACCTGCTGTGGCTTCCTCTTCCTCATCCATCTGATGCTCGACCAGATGGTCACCGACGTGCACTGTCGATAGTCGGGAAAGTCAAGAGTTCATGGTTAAGTTGAGCTCCGAGGTCCCAAAGTAAATTTGGGACAAACAGAAGGACTAGCACTAATATAGCGTGTTTTCGAGGAGCTGCCCTGCAAAGAAAACTGCTGGCAGAGTGACTTCGGCCTTACGGATCTGTTCGTTGTCCAGTGCCTGAGGGCCTGCTGCTTTTATAAGTCAATGAGCCATGACTGGGAATGGCCACAGACCTTGGCCACGTCTGAGTGAGCATGGCTTTGACACTAGCTCATTATATAATTGATGGCATCTCATTTATCTACTCTTGGCTGCTGTCATAATGTATAACTAATTTTTTTATTTGCATTCGTCAGCTCAGACTGCTGTACTTGGTAAACAGTGCATTCCTGGCTGTGATGCACTCCACTGGACTTCGTAATTGATAGCTCTGCTGCTGCTTTTCGTTGTGCTTGAAAAGCATGTCTTCTTCTGGGAGCAGTTCCTGAAAGCAAACACACTGTTTGCTTGTCAGCTGCAATCGCACCAACTCTGATAGGCATATTCGCGAGCCATGCAGCATCCGTTGTATCTTAACTGAGTCAGCAGTTGTTTCGGCTATCACGTGGTACGTGGCATGGGTGCTGACTCCCCCCCCCCCCACTCATCTGCCTAATGAAGGCAGCATAGATAGATGGTAGTGATAGATTGCCGGGGTGGGAGGAACCTTGTCGGATAATGTGACCTCTCAGAATCCCGGACGCTATTGTGGAGACAGCAAGTAATAACCACTGGCTAGGGTGTGTGGCCTGAAGTCAGCACTGCATCTGACGTGTAGCCTACTTACGTGGCAGTTTTGACAAATGGCAGACCCTGCTCTGTCCTGCACCACAGCTGAAGCATCATCAGCAGTCACAGTCTAATGGGTCTTACCTTAACCGTTGGTTGATCCAATGCATGTGGCAATCCCTCATCGGTCACTGCTGTGCCTGTCGCCATGCTGGAATGAGTCCCTGACGGGTTCGTTCGTGGTAGTGGCCTCGGTATCGGTGAAGGCACTGTCATACGGCCGAGTTGGCAGAGGCTGTGCCACGCGTTGCAGAGGCCACTTGCCACTAGGCAATACTGACAATCTGGGTTTGGCAGCAACACCGGAAAGCGATGGCTGCCTTTGTCCTATGTGGCAATCTGCCTGGCAGGATGCTGCTGCATCACCCCTCCCCCCTTGAGCTGCAGGCCGTGGAGGCTGACAGAAACCCTGACCTCTGGTGCCTTCCCAAGTGTTTATCAGCAGGGATGGCTGTGCACCACCGTTGCCAAGCTAGATGAGCTGTTTTTCTGCTATCATGGACAAGTATAGCAAAATCTATCTGAATAAATCTATCCGAAATAAAAAATAATGTACTGTAATGATGTAAAAGCAGAGCTGAACTCGCATTTCAAATTTCACTCCGATACGTTAAGTATTGGCCGAATTACGGAATTTACAAGGTGCAAAGCTACACTTAAGAGGAAGCTTTTTAAAAGGCACAAGTATGCACCTCAGTATGCACCTTAGTGATAGCATGCTCAGTAAACAACATGGATAACATGGTTAGGTGTGACACGCACAGGGTCAGCATTCAAGTGTGGTTAGTGGCAGCATGCACAGTGTCAGCACACATAAGCACATAAAGGTCGAATCACAGACCCACTAAATGCTGCGATAAATAGGTGCATTTTAAATTTCTTTTTTAAATATGGTCAAGTCAGGGGATGTCGTGACGCAAGTCGGAGTGAGTTCCAGGCTTTGGAAGCATAAGAACTAAAGGGACTGTCTCCAAAGGATTTGAGGGTTTGTACAAGGTATAGGTAAACAGTTAGATGCCGAAAAGCTTGTGGTACGATACTTGGCCTGGTTGGGGAGTAGATCTGATAGGTAGGCTCGAGCCAAAGAATGAAGGAACCTAAAAGTGAGCGACAAAACCTTGAAGACAATGGATTGCTTGACTGGTAACCAGTGCAGGTCGGCGAGAAGTGGTGTGATGTGGCAACTGCGACACTCACTGCAGACAAGCCTGGCTGCAGAGTTTCGCACCAGCTGTAAGTGCCTGATTGCACAGGCCGGTAGACCAGCAAGCAATGAATTACAGACGTCAAGACGGGATGCCGCAAAGGCATGGACCAACATAGATGTGGTATCCTTGTCTAGTCAAGCCCGAATTTTAGGAATGCTATGTAGCTGAAAGTAGGCAGACTTGATTGTGGAGCTGATGTGGTCGTCTAACGAAAGGTCAGCTTGGAACATGACACCTAGTTTTCGTGATCATTTTTCTTCCACGTAAAAGTCGTCAGAGAGTTTCCTATCCCATTTATTTTCTTGACTTTCACCGTAGGAATGGAACAGATAATTTATTGTCCGTAGAGGATCTGAGGGCACGAGGAGGCTGAAACTAATGCATCAGTTCAGCTACGTATGCTAGCGCCAAGCCATGGCGAGTCTTTTGGGGGTCAGCTTAAGAACTTTACTCTGTAAAATCCGTCGATCAACCGGAAGCCATCGAAGCTCCTTCGGCAAAGGAGACGCACGTGGTCAAACCTCTGGGATTTGTCAACCAGCCTTGCAGCCACATTTGTCGCCAGCTGAAGTGGCTTTTTCGGTAGCTCAGCCAAAACAGAGTTTTGCAATAGCCTAGCCAGGATAGAGCCAGGGCACTAGTTAAATTGTTTGCAAGCCACCTCGGTAGACAGCCCCTAATCTTAGATTGGGATCTGACGTGATGGTTCTCTGTGCAGGCAGTCTTCTTAATGAAGCTTGCAACCTTTTTGGCAGCCCTGTGGCAGTCTGCACTCGCCACCAGCTGCCCATGTATGTATGTATGTGCCTGTTTGTAGATCAAAGCAGACCTCGAGGCAGAGCTGCACCTATCCAAGTCGGTCCTCGGCCTCCTGGACACGGCCATGCTGCTGCCGTATGCACTCGTCCAGCTCGTGGCCAGTAATCTCGGTGACAGCTTTGGACCACGCCGTACCATGGCCGTTTGCTTGTGCCTGTCGGCCGTATCCATGGTGAGTGCCGGTGATGCCCCCTGCACCGACGGTGGTCTATCACTGAAATATTATTTTCGTCTTGACTCGGCTAGGCTTATTAATCTTTAATTTAATTTATTTATTTATAATTAATTTATTAATTTTTACTTTTTAATTTTTGCATTTAGTGGCCAGGCTTCGTTCTTTTCTTCAGCCTGTCTCCAAGTCTAGCTGGCTTGCTTGCTCACTAAGAGGCCGTCGTGGAAGCTGTGAACAACATAACGTGCTGTCATAACAGCAGCAGCAGCAGT
Source organism: Cristatella mucedo (assembly GCA_009760855.2). Classification (NCBI taxonomy): domain Eukaryota; kingdom Metazoa; phylum Bryozoa; class Phylactolaemata; family Cristatellidae; genus Cristatella; species Cristatella mucedo. Next base: position 1,193,160 of record WPIO01000076.1, read on the forward strand.
TTCATAGCAGCATCATTGCAGCAGCAGCAGTTTCTTCTTTGCTCTGGTTTCACAATTACGTTTGCACCTTGTGATGACGCGGTTGCTCGGTACCCAAATCTGTGGCATTTTGGCCTAGTGCACCTGAGATATAGAAGTGACATTAGTGTTAACTTAAGGTCAGGTGATTTAGCAGCCTCATTTATATAGTGACTGAAGAGCCTTAGTGGCTATCACCTCCCCCACTTACAGTGCAGCTAATACGTTGTTTAGCACAGAAGAGTAAACTGTGAAAAGTTCTGGTGTGAGCACAGTGCCCACAGGATAAAGTTCAACATGGTAGCCAGTGGCTGTAAACCGAAAGCTCTAAACCTTAATAATTAAAACCCTAAACCCGACACGCCTAAAAAAACATGCAAACCCTAAATCTCAATAGCTAAATATGCAAACCCTAAATCTCAAAATGCGTGGTGTGGCCATGGAGTTAATGTGTTCGCCTTAAACGACCAAAGTCAGAGTTAATGCGTTTGATGACCGAGGTCATGGGCTCGAGCTCTGCTGCTTAAGAGCCTGGAAAGAGATTAAGTTTTCTTAGCACACTATGCAAATGAATAATAGTTATCTTTTATGGGCATAGTGGCATTAGCAGGATCTTGGTCATTCATAGACATACTTCGACGTATTAGTTGTGAAGTGGGTAATAAAGGATTGCCTGCTGTGGGATTTGAACCCACGTCCAGAAAATGTAAAGTGCCAAGGAAGAGATTGAGTTCGCTGAGGGCATTATAACAAACGCATTTGCCAATGCAAGCGGTGGTGTTAGCCGTAAAGGCTCTCCTTTCACTATACAAAAAGAGGCTGTTAAATCAGCTGGTATTTGTTTTGGTGAGCCGTGATGGCTCAGTAGGTGAGGCGGTTGCTTTGCACGACCTCGATCCCGAGGTCGTGGGTTCGAATCCTGTGGTGGGCGATCCTTTATTGCTGCTGCAAGCGCTGATGATAGCCGTAAAGGCTCTTCTGTCGCTTTATAAAAAGAGGATCTTAAGTCGGCTAGGATTTTTTTGTAACAAACAAATGTATTATTATTGTTATGTGCTTGGCTGTGAAGCGCAAGCAGCTTGTGCCTGGACCAAAACTTGTGGGGGCATTGTAAATGTCTGCTGAATTCAACCGCTCCATTTGTGCTGTGGCAGACGAGCACTCATATCACTCCACCTGCACCACGTAATTGGTGTGATAGCCACTAAGGTTCGTCTGCCGTGATATAAATAAGGATGTTGAATCAGCTAACCGGTACTTGAAGTTAAAAAAGAGGCAGTACAGTCGTCCCTCCCCACTTTGAGTTTCGACTTTTGCAGCTTCACTCTTGTTGCGGCTTTTCCAATATACATGTTTTCATTAAAAAGTTGATCGAGATAGTGAAAATGATATAGCTCGCTCGGTTGTCTGAGTCAGCTATATGACCATGTATTACAATTAAAATTAAAATTACTGTACGTATGGACTGTAGGCCCATGTATTCGAGCACCCATGCAAATCCTTCCAACGCTAGGTACAGCTAGCTGCTCGACCACTCCTTGAGTGTGGGCAAGAATTTCTTTCCGAAAAATCATGTGTATATTTTCATAGGTTAGTGATTATGTGTAAGAACTGTGTGTGTGTGTGTAATTAAATGTGCAATATAATAATATGATATTTCAAACGTCTAATATGTCTTAATTTTATTTATTTTGTCTAATACATTAGGTAATACCATTGTAATGGTGACTAACAGGGTGCTATTTTGAGTTCAGAGGGCTCTAATAAAGTTAAAAACCGTATTAAAGGGTCGTGAACAGGTTTGCTATGATCTAACTACGAAAGTTATCGATTTATAAATAAAGAATCCCATTTGCGGAAATTCGGTTATCGCGGTAGAGTCTGAAACTGATTAATCGCGATAAACAAGGGTCGACTTTACTGTGGTTTTTCGGCCACAGCTCGTGAGCAGCTATCTTGTAATGTATTAATAATAATAACAATAATAATACACTTGATGAAGCACCCTCAGAGAACTCAAATCTCTTTCTTGGCACTTTTTATTTGCTACAAGGAAAGCGGACTTGCCCACTTCACGGGCTTTTCTATTGAGCAGCATTGCATAGGTGTTTGGCCTTGGCCGTAGGTGACGGCGCAGCACAGTGCAGCGCAGCATGCTTCCTTTTCCTCCTCCGGCAGCACGCGCATCGCCGCTGCTTCTGCTGCTCGATTGGGGTGCAAGGCATGGCAGCGGCCGGCGATTGCCACTGGTATGCTTGCGATGGGGCGATGATTGCTGTAGCATGCTGAATGCTGCCCACGCGTTAGATCGTGCAGCAGGATCATTGCACTGAGGCTCGTACTGAGAGCGAGCGAGCCAGCCGTGTATCGCTCGACTTGCCAAATTTTTACAATCCGCCAGATTTATGTGGTGGGGCACATCTCATGACTTGACATTGTCAACTGTGAGCTCATTTGTCGAACGGGATAATCCTTAGATGTGTGCCACGTGCGATGTGTCGTACGATGTGTTGCAGGCGACATTCGGTTTGTGGAGTAACGTTCCTGCATTTGTACTGCTGCTATTCATGAATGGTGCTGCTCAGGTAATTCGTCAATTCGACCGGCTCTTTGTCATGGTGAAAACGATTGCCTTTGCTGTGGAAATCCTTACCAGAGTTTGAGTTTACTGCCAAAGTGGCGGCAGCCTGCTCGTGATGTGCGCACTGCTTTACCCAGTTGCTGCACTTGAATTTGTCACTGAATGCTTGCCCGTGATGTTGATTGGTCTATGAATGCACGTGCACACAATGCGACACCTCTGCTGGTGTGTACGTAGGACTTTGATGGCTGCCTGTCGTTGATTGCTAGCGCTGTCCCTCGTGCAGGCACTGTGCTGGCCCAGCAGCATCAAAGTTCTTTCGGGCTGGTTCCTTGGTACTTCGCGAAATGTGGTGTTTGGACTGTTCGGCACTTGTGCATTTGCTGGAGGTATTGCCGGAACAGTCCTTGCGGTAAGCAGCAGCGTGCTATACTGGGCTCTTTACTGCTTCGACTGCTGCTTCAATTGCTGTGGCTGCCGCTGCTGCCTCTGCTGTGGCTGCGTCTGACTTGACGAATGCAGACTTGTGCATCACCTGCTGTAAGATCCAATCGGCGTATACTTTACTTATACTTATATACTTTAATACTTATGTGATACTTAATACTAATACTAATACTATATATTACATACAGTTGACTCTGCTTATAAGAATATGCTCGGGCCGGCAAATGGCGATTCTTATAGGCAGAGTACAGTATTCTCATATGCGTAGTGGGACCATAGCTAAAGTAAATCAGGGACTCTGAATTACTATTCTTATAAGCAGAATGTCCCTGTATATATTTACTATAAACTGCACATTCACTATTATATAATAATTTATGCTAGTACTTGATACATTTATACTTATACCCACACTGTACACAAGACCAAAATGAGTTGGCAGGGTACTTTGCTGATGCAAATAGAAGCATATAAAAGCAAACTCAACTATCACTCCTCCAGCTGAAGCAGCAGAAAGCAGGAATGTAAAATACAAAACGGTATACAGGACAGCTGAGGCTGATAAAAAATAAGTCCTTCGAATGTTCTGACAGGGACAACTAACTACCTTGCAGCTTTGTCTAAATGCATATGTGGGCATGCACGACTTCCTTTAGGTTAAAGCCTACTGCCTCTCAATGCAATGTCAAAGAAATGGGTCATGGTCCCACTTTTGAAGACTCTTCTTTGGAGGTTGACCAAAGAGCTGGGAGCAACAGTGCTTCACGAAGGAGCACTAATCGAAAGACACTAGACCAGCGGCTCTCAACCTGTGGGTCGCGACCCCTTTGGGGGTCGAACGACCCTTTCACAGGGGTCGCCTAAGACCATCGGAAAACACGCATTTCCACATTTTGGACACAATAATTTAATGGTTGGCGGTCGCCACTTTATGAGGAATTGTATCAAGGGGTTAGAAACTTGAAAGGGTTGGAAAGGTTGAGAACCACTGCACTAGATGGTGTACAAAAATGTCAAGGCAGTCTAGTCGGTCTGCAGCACACACGATTTTGGCTGCTGCTCCTGCCATCGTTGCTTTTGGTGCCACGTTGAACATATTTGGTAAATGAGGACTCAGCTTGTTTTTGCTGGTGTGTGCTCACTTGTCGGCATGTGCACCTGGGTGGTAATGGCACACACTGTGGGCTGCATTCGGGAATGATGCTCTACTGTCATTCGAATGACCTTGACACCGTGCGCAGGTTGCTGGCAGCCGATTTAGTTGCCACCATACTCGGTAGTGGGATTGCGAGATAGGTTACTAGTGCAACATCGTATTCACGAATCTCCTTCCGGAAACTAGCAAGTCCTAGCAGCTAGGGCTTAACGTGCAGCTGCTATGCTAGTATGCTTGCCATCAATTTCCACGCAACTTGCATATGGGTGCTCCGGTCGCAAGATCTCTGTAGCACTGCACTGAATCTCAGGGCTAACCTCATAAAAGACAGAATGGAACATTCTGGAGGTTTTCTCTCTTTTCCCACTTCTGATTTGAACCGGGCACCGTGACACTCTATGGTGTGCACCTGAGCAACTAGAGCACTTCACCAGACAAGCGTGCACTTCTGCTCGTCGGTCGCTTCGGTTCTTTGCATAGACTTGCGGTTAAACATCGGTGGGTGGTAGTCGAGGAAGTTCTGACCCTTTGCAAATAGTGCTCATCTAGCAGAACTGTGGCAGAGAAATACCAAGCAAACGGTAGACACGGCAGAGGGACATCGAAGTAGCAGAAGGAAATAATGCTCTCCAGTGTTCAATCTACAAGCAGGGACATTCGAGTCTTGTCATCTCTCCCATTCCAGGCCACCACTTTTCTGCCCCTGGACTATTTAGACGGCCTCCTTTGGCGACGCTTCAGATCCGGTCACTGAGCCGGCTCATGCATACCACCACATCTGGGAGTGAGAGTTCTGTATCTGTTTAGTAGGTTGTTTTTCTTTGCCTGGGTCATGCTCCGAAGACCTTGCTCGGCGTCTTGTTGCACCACTGCATTTTCATGCACGATTCTGCTTATTGCTCATCCTTTCAATGTGCTGCCGGTAATCTTTTCAATCTGTGGCCTGCGGTTTTTTCGTAGGGTCGATTACTTTGTCTCCTTCTGTTGTGCAAAGCCGTTAGCTCCAAACCACTACAAAAGAATGAGAGTCTCATTGGCTGTAGTGGCACTGTCGCCCTGTGTGCAGGGCCAGTGTGCAGAATACCAGGTCGTGTTCTGTGGCTATCTTGGATCGTGCTGCTGTTGCCTGATTGGGCCTAGCTCCTGCCCGGCACTGCCTCTGCCCAAGTGACCGTTTGCTCACGGATGCTCATGGCTTATCTCAGTTTCGTGGACATCCATCACCAATCCCCCTTCTAAGCTGGTGGGCACGGATGGATGCTTGTGCAAGCCGTATCGTTAGCTTTAGCTCGCGCTATCGCTGGTTGGACTTCAAGCTTGCTCCACAAACGTCGATCGAGGAAGCAAAGCCTCGAACCGACCCCCAAGTGCCGCCCACACACGCGTCACACTGCCTTGGATGACAAGCAGACCAGCAGCTTTGCCAGCTGCTCTCTATAGATCTGCAGTGACAAAGTTAGATTATCATGGCTCATGTTGTGGGTTCGAGTCCTGCAGTGGGCGATCCCGTATCGCTCGCTGCAAGTGGTGGTGTCAGCCGCCATGGCTCTTCTGCCTCTATATAAAAATGAGGCCGTTGAAATGTGGCAGGATCTAGAATGCAAGTCTCTCGATGATAGAAGTTCTACTCCATACTAAAGTTCCGAGATGGATAACCTCCTGCCTGATAGCTCTGACCATGGGACTTTCAGATTGTCAGCTGATTTGGTGCCAACGTTTCTACTCGGTCCCTGTCTCTCACTGCTTCTGCCTCACTTTCTATCCGCGTCTTCATCTTTGATTCTCTTTGTCTTGCTCTTTCTTTCTATGAATGTCAGAAAGCCTCTTTGTGTTTTTCTCTTCTCACTACCTCTCTCCTCAGTCACTTTATCTCCTTCTATCTTTCTGTCAGTTTGTATGTGTTTATCTTTCACAGTATCTCTGTTTCTGTTGCTATGTCTCTCTCTCTCTCCCTCTCTCTCTCTCTCTCTCTCTCTCTCTTGCTCTCTCTTGCTCTTGTAGTTACTTTGTGCACTGGCCCAAACCACCATAGCACGTTTTAGCAGCACACCTGAATCACTCTCAGGTAGCCACAGCCACTGTCACTGCCCCAACTTATGCCCCGACTGCTGTAAAAAAAATTCATTTGTATAGCATTCTAAGAGAACTTATTCTATTTTCTATTCTTCCACCTCACATATGCCACTGGGCTCATGCCCCGGCCATCAAATACATTCACACTGACCTCGGTCGGGGCAAGCACCTTAATAGCTGGGCCAGCCATGTGTTTGTGCTCTCGATTCATTGAGGTCGATGGGTCGATACTTGCCTATGCATCACACTGGTGGATAGCATGTCGGTACAAATTACACGAGGTATCACAGCTGGGCGAGTGCATTGCAAAACTACACCGTTTGGATCACGATTGTGCATAATGATAATCGCGATGAATTTTGCATGATTTACCCTTAATTTTGTACTTTCAGTTAGATAAACATGCTGTCGATTTGCAGTCGACTTTTTCTTTACAGCTGTAATGGTCGTGCAATCATGTTGCTGCTGTCGGAGTCGCTGCATCCTGTTGTATCCAGCTTGATAACTTCTGTATTCGCATTTCATAGGTTCACCTTCAGACCACGTATGGATGGCGGGCAGTTTATTACGTGCCTTGTGCAACAGTGGTAAGTGCACAGCACTAATTCCCAATGGCGTTCGTTCGTTTGAACTTGCAGGTAGGATGGAGGGAGGAGGTGGGATGGAGTGCCCCTAACCCTCCATCATCGGTGCGTACCTTTGCCACCTTGCGCCGGTGCCGAGGCATGGGTCAGAGGTTTCGCTCGCCTGCCTGCTGCAGCGCTGCATAGGATCAGCTGGTTGCTTTCGTGGAGGTCCGTGTCACGATCAGCTCGGCTAGCTGTTAAGCATTCGGTCACTGAGAGCCCGATATGGACATCCCTCGCAGGATGGACTCATGCTACCAGCTCCGGCTCTCCAGCTGCTCCAGCTGCTGCTGCTCTCCAGCTGCTGCTGCTCCAGCTGCAAGCTCACCGCAAGCCACTGCAGACACCCGGGCTGAACCACAGGCAGCCAGGCCAATGCCTGTGGCTGCAAAGGGCCCCGGATGCTTGTTCTTCTGTACAAGGAAACTCTCGACTGTCGATGTAATTTCGGTACTCACTCCATATGGCTACTTTGGTCTGAGCTGGTCGTCTGAGAGCCCTGTGTATGTTTGTGTGTGTGTGTGTGTGTGTGTGTGTGTGTGTGTGTGTGTGTGTGTGTTGTGCAGTTTGGTGCCCCGGCAGCAGCTGGCTGTCTTCTCGGCTGGCCGGCCAGGTTAGCAACCGAGGCAAATCGATTGCTGAACGACCTGGAGCAGAGGGCCTAGCACTAGAGCAAGCTACCGGTCACGTGCTTCTAGCCAGCGCCGCCAGTGAGGCTGTGGAATAGCGATGCTGCCTTCCTTGCTCATGATCGCTCGCTTGTGGGACGCATTGACTGGAGCTGCTGGAACCTAGTAAGACCTTCTCTCGGCCTAATGTAGGTCGAGTAGGCTCGAGGCATGACGGCTCTGCGATTCAGCAGCTAGGATGAGCAGATGTTGTCAGGTGATGCCTCCTACAGCCTGGCTACCATCTGATGCTGTCATCAGAGAGCAGAGCCGACGTTCTTCCGGTTGTATTTATTCACACTCGTGAGATTTAGCTCTGGCAAGACTTGTGGCATTTTGCACATTCCTTGCATTGCCGGCAGCTGTTTTGCCAATTGCCCAGGGGCGTTCGTCAAAATTTGTGTAATTATGTGCATGGGCCAGTGCAGTAAAGAGAGACACGGTGCATCATGTGTCCGGATTACTGCAATGCCCCCTATATTCAGGATTCTGGACCTGTGTGCTTAATCGTCTGCAGCTAGTTCAACCTTCAGCTGGTCTGCCGGCCTGGTCTGCCGTCGACGACGTAGCTGATACATCCCTCTCTCTCTCTCTCTCTCTCTCTCTCTCTCTCTCTCTCTCTCTCTCTCTCTCTCTCTCTCTCTCTCTCTCTCTCTCTCTCTCTCTCTCTGGCTTGCAGATCTCTCCACTCGCCTGCATATCAGCCTACCTATGCAGATTTCCTTGCTCTTCTAATGCGCTGATGCACCACCAACTTCTCCTTGGTTTCAACACGTCTTGCTGTTCCTCACGTGAAATTGAAATCTTTTGGTGATCGAGCCTTCAGTTTGTATGCACCGAAAGTCTGGGACTAGTGTTCAGCCTTTTTCACCACCTAGATCGACTTTGCATAATTTATGCATCAGCTAAAGATGCACCTGCTCCACTCAGCTTTATTTTCCGGTGAACTTGTCTTTTTTCTGGTGTGCCTTGCATGCTTACCTGCTGTGCTTGATTCAGCAGATGTTACAAAAAGATCAACTAACTAACATGTGTCAATTAGCCTCTCACTGTGACCTTTTTCATGCATATGGCTTTTTGAATCCCGGGAGAGCAGGATTTTTGTGTGTTGATGCCACGCGATCATCGGGCGATTCAACTTGGCCATCACTGCTACTCAGTCACTTATCTACGGAATAGGAAGATGAGGAATGTGTGAAAAGCAGCAGGCTGCAAGACAGTGGCTCCTAGTGTGGCTCGATACTAATCTTGATCCACTCCGTGAAGCAGGACCGCTCTTGCTAGCGATGCTAGCTAGCTGTACAGGTTCAGGTGATCGACTGGATTTGCAATGCGAACTCTTGGCTGCAATGATGGCAGCGCTGAAAATATCACTGCACATGTCAACCAGCTCATTGGATAATGAATGTTTCAAGACGGCTATCCTAGACAAGACGGCTATCCTAGGCAAGACGGCTATCCTAGGCAAGACGGCTATCCTAGGCAAGACGGCTATCCTAGGCAAGACGGCTATCCTAGGCAAGACGGCTATCCTAGACAAACCGGCTATCCTAGGCAAGACGGCTATCCTAGACAAACCGGCTATCCTAGGCAAGACGGCTATCCTAGACAAACCGGCTATCCTAGACAAGCCGGCTATCCTAGGCAAGACGGCTATCCTAGACAAACCGGCTATCCTAGGCAAGACGGCTATCCTAGACAAGACGGCTATCCTAGGCAAGACGGCTATCCTAGACAAGACGGCTATCCTAGACAAGACGGCTATCCTAGGC